>JARJEC010044078.1:0-18611 GCA_030264575.1 Tachinus sp. AB-2021 | reverse complement strand
ACTATTCTGATCACAAGGTTGAATATTGCTTTGCCGAATCTGATTTGCCTGAATAATTTGTCATTTAGAATATTTCTCCGAAGATCTATCTATATATTCTTGAATTAATGTTTCAAATTATTTGAAATCTACCAATCACGATCATTTATGGTCAACCATAAATAATCGTAATTGGCAGATTTTTGAAATAGGTACTTCAGTACTCACTTAATTTTCTAACAAATTAACGTCTTCCAGTTTTATTTTGTAGAATTCGTCGGATCTGCAGATCCCCAACACTTATGGTCAACCATAAATGATCGTGATTGGTAGATTTTTTAGATAGGCATTTCAATACTCACTACATTTTCTAACAAATTAACGTCTTCCAGTATTATTTTGTAGAATTTATTCGAACTACAGATCCCCAATACTCCAATTGTCAGAGCAACCTAAAAATATGCAAATTTAGAATTATAGTCTCAAAAATCATTTTTATTTTCATTTTACAAAACGAAAATACTTTTCAGCCATAGAGTAAATGGGGTGCAATTAAACCCCGTATTGACGTTGTCTGAATCACTGTCCATTATCTTCAACACATTTGAACTGGCGATGTCACAAATTTCAAAACTAAATTGTTTATTATATTTACTGTCATTGCAAAATTTTCCAAATTGTTTTTTTTTAATAATTTTAATCATCTCAATTTTTGAGTACATGTATTGATGGCTGACAATAAAATAGGTTACATACCTCGGTGGAACTTTTCATTCTGTTGAGAAGGCTCTTTCCACCTAGGTGTGTAATATACTATTGTGGGCTTTTTGCGGTTTTAGAAAAAGGATTAATACATAATCAAGTGATGATCTGCATGTATCATTCTGTGTATAAATATTCTCTAATGAATGTATTAAATATATAACTACAATAAAAATTGTGTACAAAAGGGGACAAAAATGAACTTTGTGGCACAGGTTGTTCTGAATCGATGCTATTGGAAAGGGAGATTTATTACCAAGAGCTGCGCAGCGCAGCGCCTATCTGCCAGATGTGCGATGCCTTTTATATTTTATTTTGACTGCATTGCTAAAAAATGTTATTTACTTCGTGGTGCGTTATTAATCTCCAGAGACAAATAGTCAACTTTTGCTCTGAGTGGTATCCGGGGAACAATAGACAGTATGTGTTTATTGGTCTCCGGATACCTGTAACTTTTAATTCAATAAAAATCAAAATTTTTATTGTAGTTTTTTATCTATAAGTAACAAAATTGGTTTATAATTAGAAGCGCTTGCATTTATAATATCAACGTGTTAACACGTAGTTGTTGGATATTAAGCAAGTTTCTTTATTATGCAGATTAAGTAGGGAGGAACGCTATAAGTTGAAAGTTGAAAGAAGAGACCCTTTTGCCAAACTTAGTCGAACACTTGTGTCGAAAAATAACCTTATTTTAGGTGAAATATTTGCGTATTATAAATTAGGATGCGTAGTGGGTGAATGGTTTAATCGGAATATAGAGTTTAAGATAAACTTTACTCAAACAGTTTTTGTTTTATATGAGATTCTAAGATTTTGGCTATAATAATTAGAAGTGTTATCGGCCTATAGTTACCAGGGATGTTAGATTTGAATTTTTTTTGGGACTCCACTTCCAAATCCTATTGACATATTATATTGGTTCGACGAGCAATAACTTAGAATTTTTATTATATACGCATGGACTTTGAAGTGTAGTCGTTTCTGGACTTTTAGCAGAATATCTGCCAGAGAATGAGTTTTTGCCGGATTTTCAGATTGAAAAAATTGATTCCGCGTCATAACATTTGCCAGATCGTTTTTTGTCATTGTAGGTTCGGTTTTTACCAAAACTGGTGGCTTTGGTAAAGCGTTTTGCAATGCGTGTTTACAATGTCTTGCTTTTCTTTGTATTCTATATCAATATCTTGGTTGATTATATACTTTAAGCGAGAGTATCTGCTTAGTTTTTTTTTAATTTCCGATCGGAATGATTATCTTTTCTGTTTGTTTATTTTGTCGCAGGTTCTTGTTTATTTGTCCCATTTGTAGTGGTATAAACATTTATGAATACATATATTTAATTTGTTAAATTTCGTTCCATCTGTCTGTTTATCTTTATACGACTTTTATGTTTTGTGAGTTTTAAGATAAAGTTTGGCAGTGTAATTGTGATCTTGTTTTTAATGAATTATTTAAGTAATTATTAGAGTGTATTATATAAAAACAAATAGGTATTTCTTAATAAATTATTTTATTTGTTTCATTAAAAATATTTAAGTAATATTTTTAATGTTTCTATTATTACAAAGTTTCATTTACAGTTTCAATATAAATAATGAAAACTCAAACTTGACTCGACCTTTCACATTTTTATAAAGTTGCTACTGAAGTGCATGCAATATTTTAGTTTCTACATGAAATCTCAAAGGACTAAAAACGGAGTAAATAACTTTTTAATTGCACTGGGATATACGGTATTGTCATGGGTGTATCCGCCCTCAACAAGTTCTATTCGTCGGACTTAAATCTAAATAAATAAAGCACGGAGAGGTAATATTCAACTGAAATGATATATAGTTGGGATTTTGAAGATCATCCATGGATGGTAAACTAAAATGTGGTAAAATTGCAATAATGATATATGATAGAATATTTAAAAAAAAATTGTTGCTACTCAATATTAGAGTTACTACAACCAAAATATGAATAAATATAATAATGTAATATATAAAATATTACTATTATTTATTATGGTATTGAATTGTGTTATGGTTATATAAAATTACAATCAATTAAAATACTTGGCTTACAAAGCGGTCAGCAAAATCTATCTCAAATTACGTTAATTACACTTAAATGTATGAATTAACGTATTAATTTCAACCCCAATTACACAGAGTAATTGAGTTTAATAATATAATACAGTTTGTGTAATTATAATTAAGCGAGTGTCTAATCACTTTGAATTAGCTACACCTTCTTACATTCAAGAAAACTACAGGATTCCTCTGCTATAATATCATAGTTTGGGGGAAAATTAAATTTAAAACTGTTACGGTAAATAGAATTATATTAACTTTAATAACGGGAAGCAAATATAAAGTATTATTAAAAAATTTTAAAAATCATATTTATTAATATGCCAGCAGTTTTCTTTTTCAATTTACATTGTCAACTAGGCGAATGATATAGTGGTACATTATTAATTTAACAACATCTATTTTGTTTGAACTTTATGCATTTTTATTTTTATTGTAATTTTTAAACTTTGCGAATTAGTTTCAGCATTCGTATTAGTTCTTAAGTATACAAGTTTTTAGTTAATTTCTAATTTTTTATGCCACAATATGGGGAAATAATTATCACAGCAAAATTAAATATATTTTTGAGACTTTTTGCGCGTGTTTTATTGAAATTATAATGGAGTCTTAACAAGTATTAGCTTCAACAATCAAACAATTTTTGGTGCCTGAGCACTTTTATTTTCGAGTTTTACAAAATCGTAGTAAAAGGTGTCAAAGCATAAACCCCAAAAGTTTGACCTGGACATGGGGTCCTTGAAAGTAGAGCAAGTTTTAGTATATTGCACTTTTTTTTGCCGGGAGAAGCCGTAGAGTCGATTTTTCAAATCGCCAAGTTGTCGGCCCGTGAAAGATGAACAAAAATCATTCTTAGAAATAAATAAAACAAAAATTACTATGTTTTTAACCACAAAAATTTATTTATTAAAAATAAAAATATAGACTAGAGTTTTGATTTATGAAGGTCATTATCAAGTGGCTAACAGTTACAGAAAAATACATTTATGTTTATAACTGTTTTCAATTGTTTATTTGTCTATATAAATGTATTTTTGAAATTCTTTAGACTTAATTTACGTTTAATTTTTTAAAATTTTTATATAGTTTTTCTTTTTTCCATATACAGCGTGTCCCAGTTTTAGAATTGAAAATTTTAACACAAGATTCTCCTTGCCATTATAGTTCGAAACTAACCGGGATATATTATTGGCTGTTTAACCGAGATACAGGCTGTTCAAGATTGTAAACGCGCAATTGAGCAAAAAAATGGTAATCTTAATTAGTCATGAAAAAAAAAAACAATAATTATGTTATTATAATTTATAATTGTTGTTACCTTACTCGCCTCCTGAAGTTACTAACAGTAAATATGCAGATATTTATTTTATTTATGGTTTTTGCAACAGATCAAGAATATCGACGACGTTTTACTGTTAGAAGGATTTTAACTGCTACAGTTCAAATTTCTGCAACTGGATTTTGAATTCCGTTGCAATTGATCCGAATTTCCTGCCCAAAATTATGTGGAGCGACGAGTCATGCTTTAACAGAGCTGAAAACTTAACTTCCACAATTTGTTTGCGTGGACACACGAAAACTTCTCTTGCAATTAGGTCTAAATCATTTTAAAATGAATTTAGCGTCAAAGTCTGGATGGGAAAAAGAAGTAATAATGCTGCGCTCTTTCTGGAAATGCAATATCTTCAAAACGACTCAGATGATTTAATTGAAGCTTGTCTTGTTGCGAAGACACTGGCTTTAAATGGACGAGTCATCTCTAAATTTTTGTTAAAGAGTCATTACACGAACATTGACGGAGATTTGAATTGGTCGCTTATCGAACAACAATTTCTAAGAAATTGTACCCAATGTGGGTCCGGTACCGTAACTTCCCGCTCCCGCTCTTCTAATTTTAATCCTTTTGACTATTGTCAGGGGTATATCAAAGAAAAAGTTTACTGCACATCAATTGTAATCCTCAAAGAACTGATTTTAAGAATTGAAAACACGAGCAACGAGGTTAAGAACAACAAGGGGATGTTGTTGAATGCCATAAATTCCTTAATTAGGCTATGTCAAAAATACGTCGAAGTCGGTGGATTACACTTCAAACAACTTATTTATTCTAACAAGTTTTCCATGGCTATTCAAGATTCATAATTTGTTACTTAATAGCGGGTTTACATTATTCAGTAAAAAGCGATCCTCTAGAACTGAAACCATTATTTAAGATCAGCGAAAGTTGTCCCTTTTTTAAATTAAATGATGATTTGGATAAAATAAAAATAGTTGAAAAAAGGCCGTGGCATACTTTTTTTTAATTATTATAAGTATTCTTATGCACCTCCATTGAATGAAAAAAATATTTGTACGTATTTGTAAAACAAAATGCGGTTTGCCTTATCATCTATACACATCTAAAGTGTGGATAAAAATTAGAAACTATGGATCAAAGATTTTCATTTATTTATTTGATTGTTGATACAATTAAAAACTATATATATATATATATATATATATATATATATATATATATATTCCTGGTGGTTTTGAATGAGAACAACGACGAGAACCTTGTGTTAATGTAATAATAAATTAATAATTAATAAATTAATTAATAAAGTAATAATTTTTTTTATCATTACATTTTTGGAGCGGAAAGGCAAATTGGAAACATTTCAGGGGAGCGTGTAGTGATACAAGCAGTACTAAGTAGCTGGGTAGCTGTAGAGATAGAGGAAATAAGCGAATTGAACAGGGAAAGCGTGCATTCCTTGTATGCATTGGCCGTGGGGCATGGTGTAGTAATGGCAGGATTGCTGTGCATAAATAAGATGCATAGAAAATATAACATTGACGTTGACATTTAATTTTAAGCATAAATATAATATAATCGCTTATTTGGAAATAGAAACATCTTCTTTTTGAATATTTTAAGAGTTCAATATGTATGTATATTTAAAAGTAATTGTAACTATTTAGGGGAGAAGAAATTATATTTTTTATTACTACAAAGGATCGTAATAAATAAGTAAGTTTCAAAATTGTTGTAGTAGATAAATCTTTAAATATCCAAAAAATAGACTTGTTTTCTTTTCCAAATAACTGCTTTATCAAAGTTTTGATTTCTACTGTGTGTGTTCCTACAAATTCACATTTTTTTATATGTAATTATCATTTTTATCATTTACCATCGAACCAAAAGTAATATAATTTTCATTTTAATAGGAACAATCTGTGAAAAATTTAGCATCTTTTTTTTAATTAGTTTTATTTTTAATTTTAAAATAAATAATTGTTTTTTAGAAATGTATCTGAATAAATAGGGAACACCTACGCATTTATTGCCGTTACATTATTTCAAATTATTTGTTTAATTGTAACTTCCACGGTAAAAATACAGAATCAGAATTTACCATATTACTAAAGATTGTACATATAATACTATTGTATTAACATCATTTACTAATGACATAAGCCGCATTAAATTTTCATATAAAAAAAACTTAGTGTGATGATCTTAAGAAACGGAAAATTTTTGATAAAAATGTTTTCGGCGATTGTTAAACTGTTCAGCTGAAAACAGAGTAACAAGCCTTTTTGTTTTCGTTTGTTTATCTCAAAACTTATAGATATAAATTTGTGTTTTTGTTTCTAAATTATCAGCAGATTTTAATTTCTGTAATAAAAAGCATATTTTTATAACATTATAAAGATTTACTCGACTTTTCTTAGCAAAAAAAGCATCTTAACACATGGAAAATGTAGCTTTTATTACATTTAAAGAGGCAGGCTTTGAAGCAATACTATTAAAACTTAAAATGGAATAGCAGCAAGTTTTTAAAATTTTATAATAAACAATTATTTTCTTTGTTCTCTTTATTAACTTAAACATAATATTCACATAATGTAGTTTACTTCTTTATGCTTATTCAAACTTTATTACATAACTTCTCCGACATTTAAAATAAATATTTAATTAATTAAATGCACCATGTTTATTAAGTTAATTTACTTGTGTATTTATTATAGACGTAATGTTTGTTGGGCAATTAAAAACAAATTAATTAATTAATAAGTTCTTCTTGAAATTATTGTTTGCGTGATTTTGCTGTTGTTTTATTGTACGCATGTATTTGAATTTTGAGTAGATATTATAAATAAATTATTTAAGCTTGTATAAATACTCGAGAATTTTATTCATTAATAAACAGAATTTTAATGCTCAATTAAGCTTCTTTCCATTCAATTAATATTCGTTTTAATTGAGAAACAGGAAACGGATATTTATCGCGTTATTTTAATAAACGCAATTTCATGGCTTTTACTTCAATCAAATAATAAATACAAAGAAGAAAAAATGTACAAACAAATAAAAAGAATTATATGAAGTAAGCAATGGTCGATTTTCTCTTTGATGACTAGCAATTAGTTTTAGTGAATTTATACGTAATCACAATTGTAATACTGCAATTGAGATTTTGCGAATAAAGTAAAATGATCGAATACAAAATGCAACAAATAAATTGTACTTTTTTAAGTTATGACATATGGCTATAACTTTACATTTTTTTTAAACTACCTCTGCTTCCCTATTCATGTCATGCCAATCTATTAAAATTATCTTGGCTAGAGGTAGTTATAAAATTGAAAACATACGTTTCAGCATTTTTGTTTTATATTTTTTGATTGTCACTTTAGAATAAAAACAGGACCATCAAAATTTTAAGTTTTAAAACTTCATTCTGTGGCAAAAATCATCAAGTTGTTTAAAACACAATTATTTTGAACAACTTTAAAATTAGAGTAAGTGATCAATGGTTTGATTCCAGAAATAATTGTAGATAATATAGAAATACTAGATAATAGAAATACTCACTAGAACACTAAAGGCAACTCGTAACACAATGCCAAACCGGCAATGAAAAGTAAATATATTATATTAAATATAAAACTTTTAAATTAATTTTACTTTGTTATAACATTAGTTAATCACATGAAAGTTTAAAAAAAGATACATTACTGGTAAAGAGTTGTCGAAATCAGGGCACTTGGTGCCGAGTACTTTAATGCTTTGAGTTAATTAAGACATTTTACGTGTTTTGGATTAAATTGAAAAAAATCGGAATTTTAAAACAGTAATTGAGCAATGTTTTCAAATTGAACTTGTTGACTTGTAAACCATTAAATTCGTAGGGAATAGGTATTTGTATATCAATGTCAGAAAATACTTCTTAGAGTAGCAATCATCAGGCGAGCACAGAAAAGAGTATTTTGGTTGACACACAAATTTGTAGTCTGCTGCATTTTTACATCTAATTGCTGTATGTGTTATATAGGATAGCAACAGTGACGGTAATTTTGTCATGCAAAACACTTTTTGTAACATATAGTTGTTAAAGATTGTTTCAAGGACTGTATATTAACATGTAAAAAAATTCTTTTTGGTCGCAGTTTGTAAAGAATGGCCGTTTAGTCGCTATGGTATACAGTAGAATCGCTCTTAATTATTTGGGTTTTTGATAACTTTGACAAAAATATATTTTAGAAAGAAAATTGTGAATGAATCATATATTACAAAAACTATTGTACAATACATGTCCGTTGAGGATTTTACTGCCTCGCCAGTATTATTCGACGTCGTAGACTAACTGCAAAATACTATTTTACGCGGCTATATCTGAAAGTCAATGATTCTGACCGCACTTGGATCCGTAAAGTTTTATTTGCAATTACTCTAACTGAAAGTGACAGTTTCCTACTGCAAAACACTTTTGGGCTGCAAGCATATAGCGGCCTGAAAGTGTTTGACATTACAAAATTGGCACTGTCACTGGAGCTACATAAGTCGTAAAACATAAATCAATGTTAAGCTGCAACTGCCTAAAAATTGTTGTGATTACTACAGTTGAAATACTCTTAGCTGTCCTCGCCTGATGGTTAGTCCACCAAATTAACACTTTCTGGTCTTGATAAACAAATAACTATTCTGGTAGCTAAAATACTACCGGAAAGTGTTTTTTATTGTAATTGCAAACACCAACTTTCTGGATGCATCCAGAAAGTTGGGGTTTTATATAGCCGTCTAAAAATTTTTTTTTCTATTACGGTTTGTAATGTTTATATAATTGTACAAATTATATAAACATTATAATTCATTTAGTTTGTCAGATTAATAAAAGTACTTCAAAAATACATATTAAGTATTATATGATATATTAGAAAAAACTTTTTTTATATAAATTGGAAAATTTCAACAAGCTCATTTTTACTCCCAATTTGTATTTTGCACATATACATTTTATAATTATAACTAGATTCTGAATCTATCAAGGTTGCACAATTATAATACATACGGAATTGTATGAATTTTATAATTAAATTGAAAGATATCATTAACACTGCGATGAACACCAAATAACAGGTCCAAATAACTGATAAACTAATTTTGTTCTAATCCAAGTTTGTTGAGAGTCTACAAGATCAACTCAGTACTTGTAAATCTTAAAGATTTTATGTTGTTTTCCTCTCACTGCTTATCAAACAACCACAAGCTTTGAATGTTAATTATGTTCATTCATCTCTTGTTTATTTACAATAATCGGAAACATTAAATTGTTATTAAATATGTGATAAGAGTTCAGTATAAGGAAAACTAATTTAAAAGATAATACCCTCATAATATAATCTAAATTGATCAACTGTAATGTTACAAAGTGGAATTGAGTAATTATGTTTTATTATATTTATATAAATATGGAAATTTTTTAGCTCAATTTTGTTATTGTAATCAATCCCGTGGTGTAAAGTTATATGTTAAACTAATTATGCACTACAAATATATAGTTCTAGTTGCAGTTGAGGAGTTAATTAACTTGTTATTTTGTTATTTATATTATGCTTAAAATGTTAAATATTGTTGAATATGCTGACCTCATCCAATTAGTTAACTTCTACTGTAGTATGATTTTAGTTGTTATAATTTATATAATTAATTATTAAGTTAATAGTAACACAGAGGATATGTAGTAAAACACGTAATTAGAGACAAACAAGACAAGACTCACTAAAATTCATAGATGCTTAAAAGAAAATTGACTAAGAAAGAGTAGAATATAAATCTATAAACAATATAAATGCGTTGTCAGATAGAACATCAACAACTTCTATGAAATGATTTTTTTTCAAAGTCAAATTTAGTGTCATAATCCAATTTTTATATCTCCCCTCTTTTTCTTAACGAATCAAATGCATTAAAAATTTGAAAGCGAGAGAGAGACTATGTAAAACCGATGAGTGGAATTGAGATGCTGCAATATCAAAGTAAACAAATTGAATTTGACAAATTAATTAGAGAGATTAATAATTTTTTTATAAAAATTGTAATAAGAGTCTGTGTGGTCCAAGCACACTTACATATTTTTACATATATCTAGCCAAATCTATTCGCAAATTCTAATATAAATTCACAATTAGAATATCAAAACAAGTGTTTAAGCAAATATAATACAAGAAACGACCTGCATAGATCAAATAGCAGCCAATATATGTCACTACGACTGGTATTATTTTTTAACAAATGTTTTCTAATACCAAATTTTATAATTTACGCATCACACAAGCTATAGGCTTAACAATGATATAAAATATAAATAGATAAATAATTTAATAATGTAATGCATTATTGTCCTAGTAGTATAATACTTACTGTTATAATACTTAATAATAGTATTAAAATAAATATTTTTATTTATAGAAATTAAAAGTAGTGAACGAAAATACGTGCATAATATGCTATAAATTACAAAGAATAACGGACTCATATTAACTACTGAAAAAATATGTGTTAATATTGATATATTTCATTTTCTATTGGCTGTTCAAAGCAGTCTGTTAATGCTAAAAACCATTTCTCTATGTATTCCATTTCTAATTTATTTTGTGTGAGAAAACTTTTTCTGTTAGTAAGTAAATATTATTTATTTATATTATTATTATTATATTAATAATATTAAATAGTTACAAATAAAATTAACCACCGCTTAGTGGCCTATCTAGTATGGGCGATTACAAAAATTTACAAAATGCTTAATAATTAGATATGTCCAGAACTTGAATAGTCGCTTACCGGTATCATTTGGCGTTTTCGAAACAATTAATTTAAGCAATTTAGTTATCGAGGGCAAACTTCTAGAGTAACAAGTCTTAACTCGACCAACATATGTACATACATATACACGGCTAAAAGACCTTGACGTTGTTGGCAAGTTGAGTAAATTCTAATAAATACCACTACTATTGACAAATCATTATTATTATTATTATTATTATTATTATTATTATTATTATTATTAATTAATGATTTATTATTAATTGTTTGAATTAAAGCAGCATTAAAATTGTTTTATAAGCTGAAATGATGTAATCGCTAAATATATGGCTTGTAATGGTCAACTCATTAACGACCTCTGCGCATGAAAGCGTTATCAAAAAGCTCATTTCCCCGAATGTTAGCTCTTGACATTAATTATTTGTCGCAATGAATCCGTTGGTTATCTCCATATTTACATCATTATTAAAAAATATTATTTTTCAACTAACTGGATTGTACAATCCATTTATAGCAGGATAGGATTAAAAATGCGTCTCCATTCTTTTGTTCAATTAAAAAAGAATCAATACGGATCTGATTAAATTGAATGTGCGTTTGAACCAACATCGTGATAGTGGAGTTCGAGCAGAATTCAATTTCCATTGTAAACTTGTTCAAGCATTATTATAATTTCAAACGAAATCAAATTATAATGATGTCAGGTGCAACGCATTTGCGCAACTAACAATGTTATTATTATTTAGGTACAAAAGATACTTATATTTGGTAGTTCATTCGACCGCGTCAATTAAGTAATTTATTGGATGCATGAATGAATGTTCAAATACTCGATAGAATAGAAATTTACGCTTTGAATATTGCATGTTATAATTGTTATGCATTAATTAAATTGTTCTGCGTGCAAGGATAATTCTGACACAATTTTGCTAACAATTTCAGTTCACATATCTATTGTCAATAATATTAATTATTTAATTAATTATATCTGTCTGCATTGCTAGATTTGAGTAAGAGTATGAAGTTTAATTTAATTAGGTCTCAACGGCATACCCTTTGTGTCTTTCAGAGTGGCAACATTACTATTAACGTTAGTTATGTTGGCTTAAATCTTACATCATGCAAATCATTCGGAATAGTAATAATAAGTTAAATTATTTAATAAATTATAAAAAGCTAAAAATGACTGAAAAATCGTTCAAATAAATAAATAAATCATATTTCAAATTACTTCTACCGTATAAAGTTTTGAGAAAATGTTCAGAGGTTGGTAGCTGTTATTAAATAGTTTTATGATTTTATTAAACAATATCTTTTAACTAAACAAAATTGAAATAATTGACCATATTCGATTTGTTTAAATTTACTTCGTACGCTTTGCATCATTTTTTGGACGATCACAGTGTTGATTTATCTAAATTTTCTAGACGCCGACGTAGCGTCGCAATTATTCTTTATTCTGTATTTTCCATTGGTTATTATAGATTTTCCGACTCTAGATTGTTCAGAATTTTTTAATTATTGGAGTCTGAGGTGATAGGTTAGAGGGACTTTTGGTCCCTCGTATCTACAACCTTCGGATGCGTTGGACATGTAATCCGTAGGTTGTGGATTCGAGCCCAACCCGAAATATATTTTTGAGTCAATTATTTCAACAACAAGTAATGGCATGGTAATTATTTAATAATTACAATATTCTATTTTAGTTGCGAACTTTCAAGGCCAGAACCTAAAACTAAAACCAAAACCACAGAACCCAGAATTTTTCTGTTTATTTATTTATGTGTATAACTAAAATCGCTGCACAAACCCAGTATTCTGGTTAGTTTTTTTTTTCTTCTCCTGAGGTGGTTCAAGTCTTCCTGCACTACGGTCCTAATTGTCCTATTGTGCACCTCTGACATCCTACACCTTTAGCAGTTCTGTCTCTTCTATGAAGTCCAAGAGTTTTGCCAAAGGACTGTTTTCGGTTCTTATTGGGCTAGCATATGTTTGCCAAAGTGAACTGTGCTTCGCATTCGCTCAGCCGATGCTGCGGTGTCTCTTCGTCCTCTAAACATCCGCGGCATAGTGGATTTTCTTGTATACCCAATCTATGTGCTTGTTAAGGCCACAGTATCCGGTAATCAGTTCTGTCAGCTTTTGCAGTTTGGTTCGACTCATTTGCAATACTTCCTTTTGACTGTTTTGTGTTTGTTCTTATAAAATAACATCATATAACAGTTACTTTAACACAATTTACTTCTGTTGTGATTTGATCTAAATCGAAGCAAATGGAGGAAGAGGTTTGTTAATTAATGTATGATATTGAACAGCAAATTAAAAGAAATATTAATACAATTGCTTGCTGTTGACGTAGATGAACCGAGAAAACAACAACGGTGATCGATAGAAAGTGGAGATTGAGTTTTTTAACCAGTCGCTCTTCGGGACTGGTCCTCCTTTGGTTGAAAAGGCTGCACTGATGGATTATCACTTCCTAAGCTTGCTTGTAGACTCTCTGATTCTTGTATTGATGAAAACATAGAAGTATGACAACTGCTAGAGCAATTACGCATAAGAGATACCCGATACTTCGATGCTCGAATATATCATGAACATTATTTAGTCCAGAAAAATTATCATCTAGATTTTGAACTACAAGAACAATTGTAGATATTTGAAAAGTCTTAATCAACCAAGGAATCTTAGATGAATTGAACGGAGAATTTTATCGTTTGGTCTTAAGTCAACGATAATGCAATGTCGTCGAAATCTTGAAATAGTAAATGTTAATTTTACAAGAAGGTTATAGCTTTTTATTTTTCAGAATTATCACCTACTGAGTACGTACGGGTTCTTTTAATTATTGTATTTGATATTTGTATGCGTTTCTGAACCTTGGTATTTAATCGTTTAGACTAATAATGAGAATTTGCGTTTTAGGAAAGTTTTTGGGTACTTCATAAATTGTAGAGGGCTACATTATTGACATTATTTTTTAGTATGAATAATTTACATATTATATGAAATTTGAATAATTTTTTTATGTTTTACTTTTACGGCACCGGTAATAGAAGTCTATGAAAACGATATTTTGCACAGAACACTATTGTACTAGCTGTCTCGGATTTGAACCAAATCATTTTTTTTCTAGTAAAAAAAATTATATAGTTTTAATTTTATAGACTTTGTATTGTGTATTAGTATAATCCTTTGGCACTGATCACTAAAAATGTTTATTTTATGCCCTTCGCCATTGAAAATACAGTTCAAATTAAAATAATTTCTTATACAAAACAACCAAACATAATTTTGTATCTTAATATATTGGATATTTTTTTAGTTTTTTTAACTGTGTATCCATTCTATTCCGTAGTATTTCATTCCTTTCTATTTTTTTTCTTTTCTTATTTTGCTACATTTAGTTAAAATATTATCTTTAGTGTTTCTTTGACGTTTTCACATATGCCGCATACTTTTTTTCATCCATTTAAACTTTTTCCTCATCTACATCTGAATTTTGCCATTTTTTTTAATTTTTATTAAATTTAGCACTGTGGCACAGCCACAGTAGGATGGCCTCCTTTATAATTGCATAACCACCGTCGTATCTAGACTTATTCACTCGAGTGATTCTTTCATGTCTTTGTTCACGTTGGCCAAATTTTGACGCTACTACTTTAAAAAAAATGATAAAATACCTCGGAAATTTTATGTTGAAAAAAACTGACTACGTCCTTAACTTTAAGTAATAAAGTGCCCACAGGATGTATTAGTTCTGTTTCAATACCTTAAGAAATAAAGCAAATACCAGCCATAATAGACATTGGCTAAATGTTTTTTTGGAAACAAAAAATGATAAAAAATTTTAACTACAAATAAACTCATCTTGTAAAATAAGCTCGATCAGATTCCTCTTTTTTTAGTTTCCGAGATAGCATATACGTCGAAATTTTGCCAGCCTGTACGTCCCTATCTCTCACTATAATTTCACTGTATTTCTTAGCTTATAAACTTGAATGTTTATTAAAATTATAGTAGTTCTCTATTCAGCCCTAATTTTGCGTTAATTATAAAAATCATATCTTATGTCATCTTCTAAAAATAAATCTGCTGATTTGATTTTCAAGTCATCGATATTTTTTATGCGTTTTATGCGTTTGGTTTCCTGTTTGATGATTTTTGAGTTTGTGGTTTGCCAGCATAAAAGGTTTCAACTGTTCATATTCCTTTGCATATTTGTCAAGATAGAAACGCAACTGTATCAAAGCAATACTCATTTAATAAACGGGTTCACCTCTGACGACCAAAAAAATGAGTTAAACCTAAAATCAAGAAACTTGTGATTCCGACGCTTTTTAATGCCATGAATTGAAGCCACTTCTGATTTCCATAGAGAAGATATTTTTTTACTAAAACAAGAAAATAAAAGCATGCTTAATTCGTTTACTCAAAGTATTTTGTTATTTGATATTTGACTAGCAGTTTTGAAAGAATGTAGGCATAATTACCTAGAAATTATAACTATTTGAAAAAAGTAGTCATTCTTTTTCAAGAGTACGTCATATTTTATTCTTTTCATTTTAATATAAATAAATATTTATTTCAATTGCGTTTACATGGAAATAGAGCATATGCTTCAGCTAGATAAGTGTTCAGTCTTGCGCTCTTTTTATAAAAAAATTTAAAAGGGAAATATTACAAAGACAAAATTAATTAAAAACGTTATCAAGGAAAAAGTGTAGTTCAAGTAGTCGAGTTGTTCATATTTTTCTGTAAAAGAAATTATTATCAAAGTACCATTTCATTCGTCCTTAACGACGTGCCATTAAATTTAATAAACCTTCAAAGTATTAATCACTGGATAATAATTCTTTTTTTGTATTTTGTTGGATTACAAATGTTTTTGTAAAACATTTTAATTATTTTTGATTTAAAACGTTTTAATCCAATTATATACTGGTGTGCTGAAACAATGTTTAAATTTTGAAAATAATTAAATTAAATTAGTATTAAATTAGTTGCCCGAGGTTTACTTTCAGTTAATAACAATTTTGTTGAAATTAAATTTATTAGGAAAATGTTACTTAAAATTCATAAAATGGTGGTAATTAAAAAAAAAATTAAATAGTTTTGAAGTAATAACTTTCAAAATGTTTGAAAATATTAAGAAAATTTTAATTTTGTGAAATTTCGCTTAATATCAAGAAATCTTGTTACTGTCAAAAATATTATAAAATATATTGCAATGTTGTGGAATTTGAAATTAACAAATAAATATATTATTAAAATAGTCAGGGAATATTGAAGTAAGAAATCTAAATATACGTAGAGACAACCAGCAATTAAATCTTAAATCTAAAAAAGCTTGAAAATTAATAATTCTAAATTATTATTTTTTTTATTTAAACAAAAGTTGTGTAAGTTTTATTATTAATTAACATGTTTGAAAATGGAATAAATAAAATAAAAACAAACTTTTTCTGCTGCAAATTACTTGCCGGCTTTTCCCAAAACTAAGAATAGTGGATTTACCGTTTAAAGCTCATAGAACGGCCAATGCCACCTTCTCTACCCAAACTTTATTACTACTCATAAATGTCGCAATATATTTTAGTTTAATTCGACGTCGTAGTTGTCGTCGTCGTTGCAAATCTTGATTACAGCAAACTAATTTCGTGCTTCTGATAACAAACATTTGAATAATTATTCTGTAGATATATATCGCACCAGTACAATAGCTCAGAAAAAATAACAAATTTGCAATTACGAAATTGTCCGAAATTTTGTTTTGTAGTACAAAAGTAATGAAGTGATGTTTTATTATAAATATAATAGAATCATATTAGAAATGTAAATTTTCTAGACGCCTGTTATCTTTTAAGCTTTAACGTTAAGAAAAAATAACAACATTTTTGTTTATTGCGAATACTGTAGAGTAGTGTATTGAGTTTTATTCATTTTTCTTTGAGCTACTACTATTTTTTTATTATATATCTATAAAATGAAAATTGAATCCGTTTCCCACTTAACCGGAACTAATTCCAAAGTTATTTTAAATGCATTCCGTCTTTTATTTAAATGATCATTTATTATCAAAATAATACTTCTTTACACATGTTGTGAAATTAATAATCGGTAACAGATACAAGGTGACGGTCCTTTCAATATATTATATAAATTTGGACCTTTCAATAAATTAAATAATTTTTTGTTGATCATTTATTAAACGGTTTGGTTAATATATTGACAAAAGGTCTATTAATGTATTCGTGGCCACTAACTTCATTGTTGCATTGTAAAACCACATAATCGAAGCTGTCAATTCCTATTACATACAACGATCCTCTAAAGATCTGTACCCACAATGATTTTATAATATTATATATTCAACCATAATTCATTCGATCATTTCAATAACTACGATTCTTGGTAGTTTGATATCATATAATATAAACATTAAATTTTGCGTTGTATAACTATGATTATTTCTAAGTGTTCTGATCAAAAATTGCTGTAAAAAAAAACAACGAATTTTTCAAATATTTTCAAAAACTCTCATCATGAAGTAATCTTTGTCGTCATCATCGGCTACCGGTAATAAAATGTTGACGATGGCCGTAATTATATATAAAATAGTACTTTAGACCGGCCGTATGTTCAAAATCTTCAAATCTTGTTTCTAGTTATCTACAAGACAAATTGCATCAGTACTCAGTGGAGTCATTTCATTTAGAATATTATTTAAGTTTTGTAAATTCTCTACCATCACAAAAGATTCTATTGGAATATCTCTGCATGTAAAATGTCTTAAAAATTATAAATTCAACAGATTTGTAGTTAATTTAAAGAAACAAGAAAAATCTATCGAGAATTTTTTGAGAACTTGGAGATGCAAATTTTATTTAGTGTACAAGAAATTCCCACAGCGTGTTTAAATCAAATAGTAGAAAATTGTGCGACATCACAATCAGCTGTTATTGATGTTTTAAAGATAATCAAATATGTACTATACATTACTCAAAACATACAGGCAATTGAATACAAAAGTTTAAAAGGAAGAGGTTCAAAAAGCTATAGACACAGCGAAGCTTGGAAAGGTAGTAGGTCCAGATAAAATACCAGCAGAGATCCTTAAATTTTTTAGCGAACAAGGTATAAACATTCTTACCCGCCTATATAATGTGTTGTATGATACGGGAGAAATACCCACAGATTGGCTCCACTCAACGTTTGTCACTATTCCAAAAAAACCAACAGCAAAACAATGCGAAGAATATCGGACCATACGTATAATGAGTCATACACTCAAGATATTTCTTAAAATTATACACGCTTGAATATATCAACAATGTGAGGCACACATTGAGGAAACACCGTTTGGTTTCCGCAATGCCGTTGGTACCAGGGAAGCTCTTTTTGCACTAAACGTTCTGATTCAGAGATGTAGAGACGTCAACTGCAATGTATACCTATGTTTTATAGAGTTTAGCAAAGCATTTGAGAGGGTAAAACACGAAGAACTAATCAGGATACTTAGAAAAACGGGTACGGACTACAAAAACATTTGTATCATAGCAAAACTGGATTGGCAACAAATAGCAGAAGTGCGAGTAAGAAACCATAAAACAAAGAAAATATAATATATATAATATATATTCGGACGGAAGAAATTTTCAAAGAAGCACTGAATGGAGTGGAGGAGGGAATTATAG
>JARJEC010044025.1:0-10257 GCA_030264575.1 Tachinus sp. AB-2021 | reverse complement strand
AAAAAAATGATTAATTAAATCAACTCGGGATAATAAGGGGAATAGTCTTCAGCTCTGCGTTTAGGAGAAGTGTGAAGTGCTAATTATAATCCATTAGTATTTAACGAGGGTGGGTCGGAGCGCATTTTTCTTATGTTAACAAGTATGCGAGCCATCACGCAGCGTCTAGTGGCTTGCTTTCCTGCCGCGTCCGGACGCAATGAACTTAATTAATTCCTGTGCAAGTAGCAGGGTGCCGTTGCTTGTTGCGGCCAGCTAAGTCCACACCTCATCTAGCCGTTGCACCGGATTAATCGGACAAGCGGTTCTGTGTAATTATGTTTGCATAACGAAATAATTACGTGCATGTACTTGCAGGTGAATTATTGCGAGAACGTGAGGTTCTCGATGTTCGCGAGGGGAATTTATTGCTTTTATTCGCTTCAGTTTTGTACGCGGGATTTATTTCTGTGTTAGAACTACCTACTCGGGGTGTGTCGGCTGATTTATTATTTTATTTACTGTACAATACTATTTCCATCGGAATTTCCCACCGAACAAACCGAAAATTGATTTTGTTCCACGAAAGTGATTTTTTTAATATTTCACCCAATAAAATAATTGACTTATTTAACTTAATTTTAAATTAACAATTTAGTCTTTATTAGGCTTTGGTGAAAAAGTCTGTCTTCATATTCCTCAGTTTCGTCTTTACTGTGTTTATTAGATTTTGGTGGAAAATCAAAAATATTAATAGAACGTAGAATGGAAAATAAATAAATAAATATTAAATTTGTGTCATTGTCCAACACTAATATTAGAATGCATTGAACTTGAAACGAATTAAATGATCTTCTTCCACAATTGAAAACAATATTGATGATGATTGACAGTGTTGGTGCCGTCGAAATTTCTCAGGCGTGCATTAATTAATAATAATAAAAAGCGACGACAAATGTTTACAAATAAGATGATCTCATGAAATATTAATAAGCGGCATTAATATTAATGCGTTATCAATTATTTATAGTGCAATGTCAAATGTCAGAGTAATGGGTAAACAGCGACGGGAGAAATTTCACGGGAAACTTGAATTGAATTCAATTGAATCTACGAATAAAAAAATGTTGATCTTTTTCAATCGAATTGCAAATAATGCGATGGTAATGCTGCGTGCATCAAATCGATATAATCGGATGCCCCATTTTCTATTTTCGTTTCTCAGCCATTGACCGATTTAGTGGGGGATTCCATCGCGCAGATAAAGTCTGAAGTTCAAAGCCTTATGTATTTATAAATAAAAAAAAAATGTAATAAATTTATTTTCAACATAGTTCCCGGGTCGAAATTTACATAAACGTTTGCCTTTTTCTAATGGTAATTTTTCGTTACACAAATTCCCATACGGAATAACTTAATTTGGCTTAATAAAGGCAATAAAGCTGGCCACACGATGATGTAAAACCTTTTTTTTGTAAGAACGTTAAAAATTTTTAATCTTAATGGTTCGGATAATTATTATATACACTTTCGAACAATTTTTTTATAAAACTTTTCTAATTTTGTCAGCGTAAATGTCAGAATTTTTGATTAATTTACCGGAGATTGTCCATTTTTGATAGTTAAATGTCAATATTTTAGGTTGACAAGTAAAGATATTTTATAGAAACGTTTGTTATCTATACTTTTGGACAATTTTTAGCAAAAGTTATTTTTTATTAAAATTTTTCCATTTTGACAGCAGAATTTTTTATCAATTTACAGGAGATTGTCCATTTTTGACAGCTAAATGTCAATATTTTAGGTTNTTTTTTTGCAAAAGTTGTTTTTTATTAAAATTTTTCAATTTTGACATTTTTAATTTACCGGAGATCGTCCATTTTTGACAGCTCAAGGTCAATATTTGAGGTTGACAAGTAAAGATATCTAATAGATAAGTTTGTTATCTACACTTTTGAACAATTTTTGCAAAAGTTATTTTTTTATTAAAATATTTCAATTTTTACAGCGTAAATATAAATTTACCCAAGATTGTCCATTTTTGACAGCTAATTGTTAATATTTTAGGTTGACAAGTAAAGATATTTTATAGATAATGTTTGTTATTAACACTTTTGAACAATTTTTTACAAAAGTTATTTTGTTATTAAAATTTTTTAATTTTGACAGCGTAAATGTCAATTTTTTAAATTAATTTACCAGAGATTGTCCAATTTTTGACAGCTAAATGACGATATTTTAGGTTGACACGTAAAGATATTTTATAGATATGTTTGTTCTCTACACTTTAAAACAATTTTTTGCGAAAGTTATTTTTTTAATAATTTTTTTCAATTTTGACAACTTAAATGTCAGAATTTTTGATTAATTTATCGAAGATTGACCCTTTATGACAGCCAAATGTCAGTATTTTAGGTTGACAAGTAAAGATATTTTATAGATACGTTTGTTATCTACACTTTTGATCAATTTTTTGCAAAAGTTATTTTTTTATTAAACTTTTTCAATTTTGACAACTTGAATGTCAGAATTTTTTGTTAATTTACCGGAGATCGTCCATTTTTGACAGCCAAATGTCAATATTTTAGGTTAACAAGTAAAGATATTTTATAGATACGTTTGTTATTTACATTTTTGAACAAACGTTATTTTTTTATTAAAATTTTTCAATTTTGACAGCGTAAATGTCAGAATTTTTGATTAATTTACCGGAGATTGTCCATTTTTGACAGTTAAATATCAATATTTTAAGTTGACAAGTAAAGATATTTTATAAATACGTTTGTTATATTCAGTTTTGAACAATTTTTTGCAAACTTATTTTTTTATTTAAAGCGTAAATGTCAAATTTTTTGATTGATTTACTTGAGATTGTCCATTTTTGACAGCTAAATGTCAATATTTTAGGTTAACATGTAAAGATATTTAATGGATATGTTTGTTATCTACAATTTTCAACAATTTTTTGCGAAAGTTATTTCTCAATTTTGACAGCTTTCAGTAGAATTTTAATTTCAATGTTTGACAGCTCAAATGGCAAAATTTTAAGGTTAATTTAAAAAAAACCTTAATATATTTTTTTTAATTGCGTTTAGTAAAGAATTTTCACATTTTATTAATAATCGTTATTGGTGCTCACAAAGTTTTACGCAGAACTATTAATCATTCCTTGAAAATTTTCATTTTAATTGATTGCCATTTAATTGTCCCCTGACATTGAACGATGCATTAACGCATCTTCATGTTTCCATTCATTATCCGCGCAATATTATAAATCATCGATAAGTAGTCCCCGTTTGTTTATAATTGCTCGGATAAAGAAGACGAAGAAGGAAAAAAATAAACAGGATTAACCCGGCCGCGGCAGTGGTGAGCGCACAATTCAAGCATTTCGACCGTGGGAGTGCACAATGGTAAAAAATTACGAGCTTACACGGGATCTTAATAAAGTCCTTGCTTAGTTATAAATAAATAAGCGATTGCAACATTGCACATTAACAACAACCGTCGACATAAATGCATTCGTTATTAATCACTTAATTAATCAAATGAGTAAATACCGCGCGATGTAAAAATATCAATCGGCATATTTGTATCGATTGATATCCAATTTAAATATCAATTAACAGGCTTTAATAAAATTCAATAAAAACATTCCGTTCTCGACGCAGACAAAAATTACTTTTACAAGCTTTGCCGAACAAACAAAGCGGTTCAAATTTCCGGTATTTGTTTTGAAAGCGAACGCTTTTATTTTTGTTGCAGCTGGAATTCCGGAATCCAAGATGTTGGACAAATAATTGGGCGGAACTAAAAAAAAAAAAAAAAAGTGTTGCGCACGATAAACGATGTGGTGGGTGAGGTGCGTGAAGTTGTTTCTCCTTTTGCACGTCATCCGCACAGAGGTCGAAGGTTATGGGTCGCCGAAACAGATTGCCCATCAATATAGCAACGGGGTCGCAAAGACCTGGTACAAAGGCGGCGACAGTCGGTGGCCCAAAACGGTGCAAACTAACGTTAAGTTGAGACATTCGGGACACTCCAAGTTTCCCCATTTGGATGGCGTTATGAATAAATTGAACAAGTACAGGACGACCACCAAGAGTCCCCTGTGGAGTCGCTACGCCTCCAAAAGGAAGAAGGACGAATTTTACGAAAACTACGAGGAGCTCGAATATCAGGACGGCGATGATGAATTGGACAAGGACGATGACGATTTAGAACCGGATTATGATAGTTGGGTGAGCTTGCATTTTAAATTTAACAAAAAATAATTTATTTGCCCATATTGGCGTTGAGACATTAGCAGTTTAGTGTGAGATCAACGTGGACTCACGCGGTCCCAAAACAGTGTAATCTGGTTTCAAATGGCAAGTGTTAAGCTTTTTATTTTATAGAAAGATTGGCGTTGTGCTATTGGTGGGTTAATGTGAGCCCAACGTGGACTCACGCGACCTGCATGTCCCAAAACCAAAATCTAGCCTCACATGGCCTTCAACGTGATTTTTTAATTCTATAGATAGGTTGGCGTTATGATACCAGTGGTTTAGTGTAAGACCAATGTAGACTCACGCAACCTGCATGTTCTAAAACCAAAATTTAGTCTAACATTTTTAGTGCTAATTAGAAGATTAATTACAATTATTTTTGAATTAATTGGTGTCGCTTTTTTAACTTTATCAGAACGTAAGGTTTTAGGGTATATAAAAATTCGTAAAGGCCTTCAACGTGTTTTTTGGAATCTATGGAAAGATTCGAGTTATGATACTAGTGGTTTAGTGTGAGACCAACGTGGACTCACGCAATCTTTATATCTCAAAACAAAAATCTAGTCTCACATGGCCTTCGCGTGATTTTTTGATTCTATAAATAGGTTCGCGTTATGATACTAGTGGTTTAGTGAGAAACCAACGTGGACTCACGCAACCTGCATGTCCCAAAACCATACTCTCATATGGTCTTCACGTGAGTTTTTGATTCTATAAATAGGTTCGTGTTATGATACTAGTGGTTTAGTGTGAGACAAACGTGAACTCACGCGACCTGCAAGTCCCAAAACCAAAATCTAGTCTCACATGATCCTCAACGTGTTTCTTTGATTCTATAAATAGTTTTGCGTTATGGTACTAGTGGTTTAGTGAGAGACCAACGTGGACTCACGCGACTTGCATGTCCCAAAACAAAAATCACGTCTTACATGGCCTTCACGTCAGTTTTTGATTCTATAAATAGGTTCGCGTTATGATACTAGTGGTTTAGCGAGAGACTAACGTGGACTCACGCGACCTGCATGTCCCAAAACCAAAATCTAGTGTCACATGGCCTTTGCGTGATTTTTTGATTTTATAAATAGGTTCGCGTTATGATACTAGTGGTTTAGTGTGAGACCAACGTGGACTCACGCGACCTGCAAGTCCCAAAGCCAAAATCTAGTCTCACATGGCCTTCGCGTGATTTTTTAATTCTATAATTAGGTTTGCGTTATGGTACTAGTGGTTTAGTGGGAGACCAACGTGGACTCACGCGACCTGCAAGTCCCAAAACCAAAATCTAGTCTCACATGGTCCTCAACGTGTTTCTTTGATTCTATAAATAGGTTTGCGTTATGATACTAGTAGTTTAGTGAGAGACCAATATGGACTCACGCGACTTGCATGTCCCAAAACCAAAATCTAGTCTCGTGTGGCTTTCAACGTATTTTCTTGATTCTATAAATAGGTTCGCGTTATGATACTAGTGGTTTAGTGTGAGACCAACGTGGACTCACGCAATCTTTATATCTCAAAACAAAAATCTAGTCTCACATGGCCTTCACGTGAGTTTTTGATTCTATAAATAGGTTCGCGTTATGATACTAGTGGTTTAGTGTGAGACCAACGTGGACTCACGAGACCTGCATGTCCCAAATCCAAAATCTAGTCTCACATGGCCTTCACGTGATTTTTTGATTCTATAAATAGGTTCGCGTTATGATACTAGTGGTTTAGTGAGAGACCAACGTGAACTCAAGCGACCTGCATTTCCCAAAACCAAAATCTAGTCTCACATGGCCTTCGCGTGATTTTTTGATTCTATAAATAGTTATGATACTAGTGGTTTGGTGTGAGACCAACGTGGACTCACGTGACCTGCATGGCCCAAAACAAAATAAACTCTCACATGGCCTTCACGTGTTTTTTCTATTCTATGGATAGGTTGGCGTTATGATACTAGTGCTTTAGTGTGAGAACAACGTGGACTCACGCAATCTTTATATCTCAAAACCAAAATCTAGTCTCACATTTTTAGTCTTAATTAGAAGATTAATTACACTAATTTTTGTATTAATTGGTGTTGCTTTTTTAACTTTATCAGAACGTAAGGTTTTAGGGTATATCCAAATTTGTAAAAGCCCTCAACGTGTTTTTTTGTATCAGTGGATAAATTGGCGTTATGATACTAGTGGTTTAGTGTGACACCAACGTGGACTCACGCAACCCACATGTCCCAAAACTAAAATCTAGTCTCACATGGCCCTCAACAGGTTTTTTTAAATTCTATTGGCGTTATGATACTAATGCTTTAGTGTGAGACCATCGTGGACGTCACAAAACGGTGTTGGACTAACCCGGCCTCACACAAGGTGTTAATTTTTCGATTATATTGCCAAATTGATGTTTTGGTATGGATTTCCTAGACCGCGCAAAAATAATTTACGAAAAGAACCGCTTTAGTGGCCAAATCAATATTTTCCATTCCAATTCTCTCCAAATCAACTTCTACTCAATTTAATTAATCTTAACGCGAAATTGCCCCAAAATGGCGGTTTCAATTTCTCGGTGGATTAATCAAATTCGATTAAAAACATACGAAATGGGAAAACGCGGGTCGTCAACACCGCGCGATCCCATAAACGAGCACCTTTTGCACATCAAGAATGCCTAAAAAGACCATTACCTATAAAACTGTGAACAATTAAATGTTCACAAAACGTTTTCTTCCCTTTCGCTTAAATCCCGCTTAATGTCACGCCTTTGGCCGGACTCGGTCGGAACGACGTAATTATTTAATTGGCGATTTCATAACTCGGACGGGAGGGGCGTCGGTGGTAATTAATATAATAATTATTTAATGTCCCAACGAAAGACCGCAATTAGTTTGGCGAGTTTTATTCGATTCCGTTTCTGTTGATTAATTAACGGACGTTTGAGGTGCGTTGCGTTTTTATTTTCGTAAATTAATTGGCTTATGCCAATTAGGTGTCCTCGGAATGCGGCTCGTTTCAAATTAGATTCGAACAAGAATTTTTTTTTAAATCGGTTTGCAACAAATATTTTTTTTAAATGGTTCTATCATATTCTATTTCACAAGCAACAAAATACGCGTCCTTCCATTCTGTTCCACGAATTGATGGGTCTTTTTGAAATGAGAACAAATCAACCGTTTTCGGTTTCAATTTGAAAAAATAATAAATATTAGTGAAATTCGAAACATAGATGAATTATTTTCTTAATTTACTAATGCCAATACCTTCTAGGAAGAAGTCTAGCAGATTTGTTATTGCGTCATCGTGTAAAACTCCTTCCACAAAGGAAAATAAAGTACAATTAACGATAATATTTAAAGATAGCCTTTATATACAATACAGTGCCACAAAAAATTGGATCATGTGATTATTATTCTTGTGCATTTTTCAGAAAATTATATTCTTACTAAAAGTTGTCCATGTGCCAATGTCCATTTGGCTTATTTTAAATTGATCTATATTTAAATTGCGAATGTTCTAATGTCTTAATGCCTTATATAAAACCCGACTTTTAAAAAAAAAAGTTTTGGATGTTACATATAATGCTCTATCAAATGATATCAGTTTTTGGAAATGCGCTACTGCCACCGCTAATACGCTACAAGTCCATCTTTGTGCAAATTGCTAGAGCATCTTTGTCCTCGTCTCCCATATTTCTGAAATAACAATTCAGCAACATATTTGCAACAAGTGGAAGTACTATCCAATAATTGGATGACGACATAATTGGGAGTGGGTAGGACAGCAAAGTAGAAAATATTGGACCAATAGTTCTGACTATAGTGAGTCGTCAGGTGCAATATACTTATGCAAAAATAGCCCATGTGGAGATATCATCCAATAATTTGGTGGGTCACTAAAGCAGAAAATATTGGACCAATAATTCTGACTATAGTGACCCACCCACCCGCACAGCATAATTTAATCAAATAAAAGTTAACATTGCTCGTCTAGGGCAACATATTTTTGCAAGAACAGCGCATGTAGAGATGTTATCCAATAATTTGGTGGGTCACTAAAGCAAAAAACATTGGACAAAAATTGTGACTATAGTGACCCACGTAAACGTACAGCAAAACTTAATCAAATAAAAGTTAACATTGTTCGTCTAGGGCAACATATTTTTGCAAGAACAACGCATGTGGAGATATCATACAGTAATTTGGTGGGTCACTAATGCAAAAAACATTGGACAAAAAATTGTGACTATAGTGATCCACGCAATCTCACAGCATAACTTAATCAAATGAAAATTAACATTGCTCGTCTAGGGCAACATATTTTTGCAAGAACAGCGCATGTGGAGATATCATCCAATAATTTGGAGGGTCACTAAAGCAGAAAATATTGGACAAATAATTCTGACTATAGTGACCGCCGCAAAAGCACAGCATAACTTAATCAAATAAAAGTTAACATTGCTCGTCTAGGGCAACATATTTTTGCAAGAACAGCGCATGTGGAGATACGATCCAATAATTTGGTATGTCACTAAAGCAAAAAATATTGGACAAATAGTTCTGACTATAGTGGCTCACCCACCCGCATAACATAACTTAACCAAGTGAAAGTTAACATTGCTCGTCTGATGTAATATCCTTTTGTAAAAACATGTGAATATATCATCCAATAATTTGGTGGGTCGCTCAAGCAGAAAATATTGTTTTGATTATTTTGACCGACCCACCCGTTCAGCTATTGTGCCAACCATTTATTGGATATGCTATTTTTTGCGCTATTCCTTCAATAATATTGCGATGAATATTTTTTTAAAAATAAATCCTATTTTTTTGTAAATAAAAACAGCGCACATGGATATAATATCAAATAATTGGACTGCTCAATAGCTGGGCGGGTGGGTCCGTCAAAATAATCAAAACTATTAGTCCAATATTTTCTACTATGGTGACCCACCATTTATTGCGCAAATTAATTATTGGATAATCGCCATTCCTGCAAATATATTCGCCAGACGATTAATATCAATTGTTTTTTAAATGAATCTTAACCTAACCCAATCAAGTAACAATTGAAATTCGTCGCTTGCTGTAAGATTTTTTCAGGAACATCGTACGTAGGAAAAAATATCCAACAATTGGATGGAGTATTAAATGGACTGTTACTATGGTGACCCACTAGCCTGGGTCACCATAGTAATAGTTTTAACTGTGGTAACCCACCCACCCGCCCAACTATTGCGCAATCAAGTTTTTGGATAATATCAGCAACTAAGATGTTACCTCAAATATAATAATAAAACCTAACCTAATTGGCAATCATTGCTTTTTGTAATATTTATTTAGGAACATCGTAGGTGGAGATAATATCCAATAATTGGATGACGCATTAATTGGTCGGTTGCGTGTGTCACCATAGTAACAAATACTAAACTAATAGTTTTAACTATGGTAACCCATAACGGGTGGGTACCCGCCCAACTATTGCGCAAACAAGTTTTTGGATATTATCAGCACAATATATTATGCAAATATATCATCGTCATCAGACGATTAATGTCAATTGTCATTTAAATAAAACCTATTCTGATTAAGTGCATTATAAGTGACACAATACACAATAAAAAATGGTAACCCAACCGTTACCATTTTTTCGGAAACTCTTTATTGAGAAAAATTTCGAAAATAATTTGATTGTTAATATTAAATTGAAATAAATATTATAATATATATAAAAAAACATGAAAGTTGTTGCGAAACTTAAAAAAGTAACAAAAAAGTAACCAAATTAAAAAGTTTAGCCAAGAAAACTTTGAAAAATAGTTGAGTAACTTGGTACAATCTGTCAAAATGTTCGAGAAAAACATTAACAAAAAAATGTCGACTGCAGTTTTGAGAAATGTGCTTGCAGAATGTTGAATACAAAAAATTTGAAAAATATCTGTGAAAATACCTCAGATTGTTGCGGAATGTTCGAAAATTTTAATTTGTTAGAAAATATCATGGAACAAATTAATTTTATAAAAACAGTTTTGC
>JARJEC010043979.1:0-18178 GCA_030264575.1 Tachinus sp. AB-2021 | reverse complement strand
TGTAACGTGTAACGTGTATCGTAATTGAAGTGGATTGTTGGCGGAAAAGGCATAAGAATACCTTTTACAGGAACAAAGTTATGTAAAATAGTAAATAATGGGCATCATTGTTGCGTTGTCTAGCAATTATTCTATCAAGTATTCGGTCGTGTAAAGCAAAGCGAGTTCACTTTGAGGAATACAAGATGTGTATAAGTGTACAAGGTTCCGTGACTCTTAGTCATTATGAGTAATTTTATGCTGTTGATTTGAAGATATTCAGATTGCTGAATAGTGCTGAATAGTGCTGAATGCTGACTTGGCTGCACCAGAGCAGAGGAAAGTGATACCCGAGATGCTTAAAAATCGTATAATCGTATAATCGCATAAAAAATGACTTCTTCATTCGATTGCTAAGAACTAAGAACTGAGAACTAAGAAACCGCACAAATTAGCCCTCTATTTACTACGCACACGAATGCTGAATTAAGACTGGAATGTTACACTTAATTATACTTACGCTAATGCTTTTATGCCAGAAACAAACGGAAAACGCGATCTCTACATAAATTTGCTTATTTTTCTCATTAACGCTCACTCTTCGCGCAGGAAAACATAAAAATCCGACCGAATAAATGTACAAATAAAATTTTCTATAATTACATCTTCATCAAGATGATTGAAGTATGTAAAGCGTTAGTTACAAATTACCAGAAATTTCCTTTCTTTTTGGCCAAATACATTTCATCTTCGATTTCGCCTCAGAAACTGTTTAGTAACAAGAAATGACCGATGGAACATTCATTACATTCCCCCTACCTGTTTTTTATTGCTCTTCGTGTGTTTGTGTTAATTAAAAATGATTTTTGTTTGAATAGATAATTGATGTGAACAAAGGCCGGACGAGCGGACGGAATTTACTGTGCGCCCATAAAAATAAAAACGTTCATCATATAATAGTTCTAGACAAGTTGGGAGGAGTAGCCATAGGGTTGCCAGAACATACATTGTTATACATCGATGATTTTACTAATTTCATAAATTACTCGCTTTAATTAAACTTTCTATGGAGTATAGGCCAATGCCTTCGTACATAAATCACGTGTAGAAATCGATTTTCAACGATTCAACAACGTCAAATTATCATCAAAGATTATTTAATCTGTTAATTTGTTGAATTAAATTATTTTTTTTAATATTCGACTATTTGAAAATATCTGAGAATGTAGAATATAAAAATTCGATATGCGGCCCAAGGGTGTTGTATAAATCACATTTGCCCTCATGCAGATCATTGACTGCGAGCAAAATATTTATTAAATGTGAATAAAAAATATATTTATGTTAAATTTTATATGTATTATAAAAGTGTTTATGTAGTAAAGAAATAAGGGTCCTGGCAACCCTAGATATGGCTATTAGTTTGGGAACTCTTATAAGATTTAAGGGTTATATAATATACTTCATTATATGTGCAGTAAAATGCCTAAAAGCTCTAAATATATCCTTCCGGAGAGGCGGTTCTATCTTTCAAGCTCACTCGGCTATATTTCTCCAGCAATTTGCGCCATCTATATATTTAATAAAATGTTTTATATTTATTAAGATTGTGTTTATTGTATCGCTTTAAGTGGAAGTTGCGGACGTTTTATAATTTATTATTACATATCACGTATCATATTAGATTTCGCATAATGCTTCGGGACATCAGGAGGACATCAGGAGGACGAGATCGGGGTGATCGGGGAGATCGGGGAGACCGGATCGGGGCACATGGATATATTTAAAGCGAGAAAATTCCGTGGCATTTAATCTTTTTAGATAAACGTCTAGAAATGACGGATTACGTACACACAAATAAAAGAATTACTAATATTATATTTCACACCCAGGCCCGGCATCAATCATCGCGCAATCATTTTAAGATTTTTTTCCGGTGGCGCTTCTTTCCGCTCCCCTTTTTTTATTGGCATGAAAGCATGAAAGGAGGAAGCAATAAAGAAATTGCATTTTTAGTTCAACTTTAATATATACACTCGAGTCATCGTGTTTTTTGTGCCCGAATTTCACTAATTTCTATGGATCTCTTGGATGTCGTTTGAGTATAGTATATCATTCAATCGCCGGGGTTAGCCTCAAAAACAGGAGGGTTGATAGTAAAGTAATCAATCACCATCACCCCCTTGTGGCTTTTCCGTTCGGTTTCTCTTTGTTCTTCCCGTACCTTCCGTCTCTCTCGTTCGGCGAAAACAATCTTAAGTATTTTTGCAACCTCTTCATTCCAATTCCATTATCATAAGCCAACAAATTAAATTTTAATTGTTATTCAATTAAAACAATTTATTTCTCCCAACTTTTATTCATTTATTCTGCCAATATTAATTTTACGCACTAATTTAATTTGTTTAAATACCTCCATCCTGGCGTGGAAACACATTCCGATCTATAAATAAGGAAAAGGATTGTAATCCGATATACTTAATAAATTGTCGAATTGGCTGAACACTAATTGATTTCGTGATATTACGGCGATATTTAATTAGTAATGTGATGTTAAATGCTGTAAGTGACGATAATTGGTTGTGGCAATACCAGTTTCAATAATATTGAAATCATTACGCTCGAAACATTTGCACTGAATGATTGGGCCGCGAGTAACGTGAAACTTCGTACATTTTTTTAATTTATTTATTTATTTACTTATTTACTTTTTGTCTCGCGTTATGTGGCACAAATGTGGTTTCAATAAAATTTTAATTGAAATTGCTCGAGTGTAATTTAGAAATGATCCTAATTAAATGTGAAGAATTATATTCATCTATTAGTGCTATTGCCGTTAAATATAGAAGACTTTAACGATTAATTAAAAGCCTCTCTTAAGTATTGTCAACTTAAGTGTACAGTTTGCCTTCAACTAAAAGTAGAAAATGTATACAAGCATTTCAGTTTCTGCTTCTAAATATAAACAGCACCAGAAGTAGCAGTAGTAGCAGAAGTAGCAGAAGTAGCAGAGCCCTTGACAATTTTAATAGAGATGGAAACATTTACTGCAATATTTTACACTCTGTTTTATTAATTATATTTGCATGAAAGAAATGACGAGACATTCCGTGCTCCCAGAATGCATTTTCAATTTTATTGGATTGGTTCCTCTTTCCTCTATATCATATTAATTACTTTGGCAGGTGACATGTTCCGATTATAAATTAAATTGACGATTCGGTAGCTCCGGTGTTCCGTATTTTTTCTTTTATGTATAATATAAGGAGAGATAAAAACGAATCAATTTCGTCGAACCGGCGAGATCTAATAATCAATGAAAATGTTTACTTAACTAAAACCATTTTCAGGCGAGTGCAAATATTTTAAGACATGAAAATATCGACGGTTTTAACCGTTTTAACCGTTTTAACCGTGTTATTTTTTTGTTGTTTTCTGTTATTCTGTTATCCTGTTATTTCAATAAAAGTTTATTTATGCACAAATTGCGGATTGCATTCTTAGTGCTGCGGCTAAAGATAGAATCTTATATGTTGTGTGGGGAAAAGGAAAATTAAACTTTTTATGAGATCGCAAATTATGGAATATGTAGTTGGGAATGCAACTTTGTAGTACTTTTACAACGTTTTAACAATCAAACTTAGCAATTAGTTTTAGCATGAAATTTTTAAGATGTAAATTTTGTTTTTTCTTTCACAATCTACAATCCAAAATTTATTGGGAGTTAATAATCGGCGATATGCGCGGAATGTTAGCCAATTAGATAAAAATGTATAATGTACTGGATTTTTATGGGGATTCTTTTATGGCCACTGGAATATTAAAACGTTTATCGAAGAATTAAAACTTAAAACCGATTTACAATTAAACAAATACTGCACCAAAAAAAAAAAAAAATATTCCCAATAAACAAAATATTTTGCTTAAAATCAAATAAATTCTGTTTGTTATTAATTTTTTAATCACAAAAATAATTCAATTCCGTCGTCATAAATCATGACGGGGAATTACTTAATCAAAATGTAAAGAATATGAAATCAGATTGAAATGCGAACACATAAAAATGTCATTTATTTATTTATTTAACAACCGGGCAGGAAAAGTGGAAGAAACGAGAACGACAATGGTCATATTAAAATTGAAATGTATCTGTGATCAAATCAAGCAATCAGTATCCGATGATAACTATGATAAGATGCCATTGTCATCAAACATTTCTATTTGGGCCATTTAATAATAAGCGTTTTTAAATTGAATTGGATGCCGGACAAGAAAAATAAATTTTTGCGTGAGATTAGCCACAGGTAGTACAGGTGTAGCAATAATGATAAAGCATTGTGAATGATAATCACAAATAAATTGAATATTGATACACAAATGAGTTAATTCGAGGACAATCATCAAAAGAAAGTCTGCGCAGCTGTCAAACCAGTTACTCGACATAATTGACTCGCATTCGTTTATTATATTTACAATAACCGTCGCAATTACAATTGGCCTTAATGTTCCGCCAGACGCACAAATTGCAAATATCCACGTAATCCTAGCAAAATCTCCTCAATACGATTAATGATATAATGTTGTTAATAACAGTAACTAATAAAAGGAGACTATGTAAACATCGTTTCAATTTGTGCCGGCTTTCTTTGCCGTTTGTTTTTCGAATGCAAAAGCATTGAATAAACAACCAAATTAATCAAAAGGCGAAAATGAATTGGCACTTTCAATTAAACGCCATATAATAGCTAATTACACATTTTTTATTAATTAATTTCCTAACTATTCTATAACACGGCTCCAGGATTAATGATGCTAAATATAATTCCTATAATTAATGCGTTCCTCAATGTTAACGGTTAACGGTTCGGTTCGCTGGAACAATTCACAACTTCAATTAAGCGACTGGATATATATGTGGGGGAAAAATATGGCACAGTTGCTAACGTTTTTCTATATTATTATATATTAACGATTCATTTGTTTATAGTATTAACGTAAACTTTGAAGGAATGGTAGTAATATAATAATAATTTTTGTTGTAAATGGAGGCCGAGGGAGACGGCACGGCACGATTTGATGGTGTTCCACGGTACGACACCGACCGTACCGTACCGTACCGACCGCACCGACACGTTCTAATGCGGTTCCCATCGGGTCAGCATCACGCCACGTTGCTAAAAGAACCACCGCCCATCCGTTCATCCGTTCATCCGTTCATCGGCGATGCAAACGCCTGTAAGTGGCTGGTTTAATGGACAATTAGTATAATTATACCTGAGCTGTCCAGCTTTTCTGATGTACGACTTTCTAAGCGCATCGGCATTTGCTGTAAATATGTAATTGCATCCGTATTGGGCGCCGCGCCGCGCCGCGTTAATTACCATCGACCGATTACTACCTCCAGGTGCTTTTAACATTTCGGAAAATTTGTGCGACGCCGAACGAGACGAACGAGACGAACGGGTCGAATAAGCCGGCCGAATCGCATGTGACCACTTCTACCGGAAACTAGACCCCAGACTGAGACCACTCAGGAAATTGCCGCCCCTGTCTAAAGGAAAACTTCACTGCTTTTCTTACAAATATACACATCCACATCCCACTCGCCTGCAGGGTGCGCCGTGCGCCGTGCTGTCGGAACTGTGACCGTCCAATATAATCCATCAATTTACATTTCATAGATAAGAATACTCAAAGTTTACTGGGCACGGACACGGGCACGGGCACGGGCACATACACTGATCTAGTTCCAGTCCAGCCCACACTGGATCCAGACCACTACATAATAATCCGGCAGCCATCTGTTTTACAACAATGACACTTGAAACTGCCGCATTTGCATATTAAAATTGCCCACATTAGAAACAAATCCGCATTATTCACCAGCCGCATATTACAACAATCAGATGTTACCTACGTTGCGATCGGGGTTGGGATCGGGATAGAACGAATTTTATGAGGTGCATCCGAACCCCTTTACGCACCAATAAAAACACAACATATAAATTATGCAAATGAGCCCACAAAGCGATTCGCGGCGTATAAATTACGAAACGTATCAATCCAGTCTTAAACACATCAAACCCCGAACGGTTATTCGACAATTACTCATAAGTTAGATCTTGTGCAAAAATTAGTGATAGTCTTTTAATTCATGAATCAATTAATTGGTTAACTACCAATAAAAGCCCGACTGGAATTTACTGGACAGTGAAAGTGCTGTTAACTGAATAGATATAAATTATTAAGTATTAAAAATAAATAGTTGAAAGTTAAAAACGAGGAGGACAGGGCGGTTATTAGCTTTGCATATTTGTGCATATACAGGAAGCGGCCGTAATGGCTTTAGTTGATGAATGGTTTGATCGTAACAGATATCATCTCTGAAAGAGACACTAACACTGACCTCATCGTTATAGCTATGCGCTAGCTAGTAGCTACCTTACAAAACAGATGATCAACGCATGTGAGAAAGTGGAGAAGTGGCTCCTTTAATCTCGCAATGGCAGCAACGATTGCTGTTGTACTTGGCAAACTACATCTATCTAACTATTTCACCATTCCACCATTCCACTATTCCACTATTCCACTTTACAGAGCTAAATAGTGCTATATCATGCGTTATCTGGATCTTGTGCATGGACTTGTTATCTTCAATGCCGCATTTAGATATTCCCGTTTGAACCGAGCGCAAGCAGCGTTTTATTAAAAATCAGACAAATAAACAACAACACACACACAATAGGGGAATATATTTGGTGGTATTAAACAAGCATAGATCAAGTATCATGTCCGTTCGAAGTAAAAATCCGCAATGTGTAGGCTTGCTTGGGGTAAATAAACAATTGTCTGTCTAACTCTAACTCGTAACTGTTTCGTTTCAGTTTTCTAAGTAACGCGACGCGAATGATTAATGTCCCGACTGAAATGTTTTGCCATATTACTTACTTTTCGCCTACACATCAAAGTTCAGCCTATTTTGAAGCAATCAATTGTGGCATAATTTATGGAAGTTCGGTTTAAATAAATCTCGACAGCGCTAGAATCGTTTCAGGTATTTTCGATTTGGAAATGGTAAAATTATTCATAACTAGACATCTCAATTTAACAATCATGTTTGGAGATAAATTGCCAACAAGGAAAAAATTATATGTATATATGTATTATTACGTAAGGCCGGCCCGACGACTCGTTTCGTTTGGAAGAACGCGGAGAACGAGAACCGTTGCGTTGCGCTCGCGTTCGGCCCACTTCAGCCGGTCGAATCGCTTGAATCGCGTGAATTGCGTGAATTGGGTGAATTGGGTGAATTGGGTGTTGTGGTGGCTCCAACTTTGCAAACAATGCGTATGGCAACGCTCCTTATTTTTATTATTACCCGACAGGTGCGCATCCTATTGAGCATTTTTAAATTTTCACTCCGCTAAATGTCAGACGTAACAGTTCAAGACAAATAACCTCCTTATTGTTCGTACTTACATCGCGTCTTTTTTACAAATTACTATAAGTAAACACAATGTGGGCTTAACGAAATGCGCCATCTATGCAAATGTAATCTTTCTAACCAATTTTAGAATTGTTTACACCTACACTCTGTAACGAGATTAATGCAATTCATTCAAAACGTACGCATTGTCTAACTTTCATCTCACCGCCACTTTGTTTCACTAAACCAGCGGAAGAGCTCCAACCACAAAGCACTCATTAACATCTCCTCTTTATACGCACAACACCTTAGACATACCCGAAAACCTCAATCCGGACGGGTCAATCTCGCAGCACTTTTTGTTACTTTATGTGTAGTGAGTGCAGTGTTGAGACGTTGTAATATTGTAATGTTGCTACGTTACAAAATAATAGATGAGATCGATTACTTTCGGTTCATACACAGCAATATCGAGACGCCTTTGGATTTCCATATTCCGTCGTTCGATACTTAATTCTTTGCACTTTCTTTTCACTCGAGGACTGGCTCAGATTTCCACGGATTTGCTATGAAAATAACTTCTCGCCCGGAATATTGAATCGCATCACGAGGCTACATATTTCTCTAAAATCTAATTCCGCTAAAAATGCAAGAATCTTACGCATGTATGAATATTGATTGACGAACGATCGACGAACGTTCTCGCGTCAAAGGGGGATCGACAGGAAAAATAGTAATAATTTATATTGAGCGCAGATGTTGGCAAGCGAGGAATCGTTTATTGGTTGTAGAAGGTAGAACGTTACCAATTGGCACTTGCCAATGTGCAAAGCATTCATCTTATTAGTGAGGGTGGTCATTTCAATTTTACGACCGTCAATCAAACTTTTCTAAACAAATATATTTATATGTTAAAGCTAAGAGCTGCGTGTTTATCGGAAAACCGGAAGTGCAAATATTTACAGATGCAATTTTAATTGGTGCATTAATGACCAATTTCCTGTTTATTTACTGCATATTATAATGCGCTCCGACAATTTTGGATTTGAGTTGATTATCATAGGGGCCGAGATCTATCAAAATTAATCCTGTTATGATGTAGCAGCATGTTGGGACATATTTGTTACACGATACCGTTTAAATGGAACGGAACAGAGACGTGTTTTATAGACTGGCTGAGCCCCTCAACAAGACTCGCTCGATTTATTCCACATACCCCAACCGACGAGTGTATAGCAGCGGCAGCGGCAGCGGCAGCGGCCCGTTGCTGGGCCGTTGGGCTCGGATCCATATCATCATTATGACAACTAACCCTACGTATGTTAATCTTACTAACAGTGTTTACTGAAGCGAGTTAATTTTAGGGACCGTGCGCCGTAATGTACACGCGTTTAATTCCATTATTGTTAATAACTAAATATCATTTGGGGTGGGATGTGCGTGCGTGCGTCGGTTTTTATTTAACCGTTCCGCACCGATTTATAAAGCAGCTCTCTAGAAATATATTACAGTCTGCATATTTTCAAAGGACTGCCATCACTCACAAAAACTATTTGGTAAATATATACATCAGACATATTAATGGGAGCGTTAGAAGTAGAAGTTGCTGAAATCTGTCTGCTATAGGTCATTTAACCCAGGCAACTGACACCAAGATCGTGAATTATACCCGAATTATACCAACTGTTTTATTAATTCATGCACCCCCTCCGCCGACTTTCGACTTTCGACTTTTTCGCATCAGTTTGCTTTGTTTATAAGCCAGCCATTATATTTAAATAATCCTCGGTTAATTGAATATAAAAGTGGCTAATATTTAATAAAGTGTTCCATCTAAACAGACGGATCGCTTCAGATTCAAAATGGATAATGGATAATGGATTATGGATTGTGGATTGTGGATAATGGATAATGGCGATGGTACAAAAGGATTTATTTGCATTATCATTTCACAATTGGAACAATGGCCAATATTTGTGTGACTTTTGCGGCGCGGAATTACCGGGTCAGATGAATTATTGAAATTATTACCAGAGCGGAAACAGTGGGTCTTTTTTATTTAATTATTTCCTACTTGAAAGTGCGGGCCCAACCACCCCGCCGGTTGGCCGGGTATTAGACTTCGGAACAAATCAAAAATGTTCAATCACTGGAATAATATTCGCGAAAATCTGATACAGATAGATCTGAATTCCGTCCGCAGTTCCGTATATACATACATATTATTTTCTCATTCTAGTTCTTGCGGTTGCAGTCGCAGTCGCAGTCGCAGCTCAGTGCGGTTGTGATTGTGATTGTGATTGTGGGTGTGATGGATTTGTAATCGCTTCGGTCGTTTTATTATTCTTCTTTGCAGACTTCAATTATAACCACTCCGGTCATATTAAATCAACGACAGAAGATATCGTTTGCATTGCCTTCAAATTGTTTTCTTTGCCATCTAAATTTCATCGCAGATCTTTATTCTATCAATAATTCCCTATTTTATTTTTTTTTAAGTGGCGGCGATTAATTGTTTTTATAGAGTTGCACCTCTGCCAGCTATTTATGTGAGGATTATTTTCGTTCTCAGTATTTCAAAGATACGGGGCCAATTACTCAAATATATTTAGTCACCTAATTAGCCAGTTTCCCCCTTTGCTAGGCAACTTTAATAAATTGCTCCGTGGTATTCGTAATGTGCCGTCCACTTTTACAAAAGGAACATCTCGGCCGTTTCCCGTTTGTTTGTTTTCTCTTTTTCATTTTACAATCTACACTACTTCAATTTCATTAGTCAAACATCCTTTTTTATTCCCAAATCACTCTTACTGCTCTGCTCACGTATTTTCACAAAATTAACAAACTTGTTGAAAATTATTTTTGTAAATCTATAAATTGCTTTGTATTTTATTTCCCTTTTGCAGAAACTGATCATTTAAAAGGTAGGTTTTCAATAGAATTATTTAACAATAACAAAAACTTTATTTCAATCGAGCTACGAAAATAGAAATAAATTATTTACTTTTAATTAAATCACGATCATTAAAAAAATTACCAAATCAAGTTCGGATGAAAGATTCATACGTATATTATAAACGTATCGGAATACAGCGAGCGCGAAAAAGTCACGTGCAAATTAAAAATAAAAAGAAACGGGAAGGAGGAGATGGAGAAAGAACGAAGGAGGCGTGAAACGGCGGCTGTAGCGGGAACCGGCAGTGGTTAAATCTCAGAATAACACATAATTCCATAACATATGTCAGACTGACTTGACTTGACTTGACTTGACTTGACTTGAATTGAATTGAATTGACTTGACTTGACTTGACTTGACTTGACTTGCCATGACTTGACTCGACTCGACTTGATTTACATTCACTTCCACAGATATAATTTATAAGAATTGAGACAAACAATTGTAATTAATTTAATTATCAATTGGATAATTTGTGCATTTTCATAGGATTAACGCGTAAGCCCGGTTTACAATTTTAATTTTGACAAATCATCGCAGCAAATGACATCCGAAAAAGAGGGCTTTCTTTAATTAACGAAAAGAGATTAGCGAAATGTATGGCTTTGCGTAAAGTATGCAAACGGAAAAAATAAATAAGCGGCACTCAATTAAATTAAATAATGTGCGGGGAGGGTGAACGTGAACTCAAACATTTTCGGTGCATCCATTCGCTTTTACGGTTTTATAAAACCTAATAAAGCGATCTACAATAAAGTCATTTTCAAAATGATAGCTAAATTGTTGTTTAATTTACTCTCAGAGTCCGGACATTCCTGAGAGTTCAAACAGACGTGCATGCACATTATATATAATGCATAAAATCTAAAAAAAGTGAATATATAATGAGTAATGAACGACATTGCTTTTGCATTTGGCTTTAGCTTTAGCTTTAGCTTTAGCTTTAACTTTCGTCCATTTATCCACTACGTATTTTATTTACGAGTTTTTTTTTTAATTAAATAGTAAATTAATTAAAAAAGATAGTGTTGATAGTATCGGGTATAAATAAGTTCGTATCAACTGCAACAGTTTAAATGCGGATTATTATAAATTAGTTAAATATTTATCAAACGATGCCATCAACAGTAGTAATATATTAAGATACAGTACAGTAACAGTTTGATTATAGTATTTACGCCATTAAAACCACACATAAATGTGTGGGGGTAGTAAAAGCGGCGGTTGGAATCGTTAAACGATGCTGAAAAAATATTTCGGGGAGGTCTTAAAACCGGCGGTGGTATATTATAGTGGATATTTATTTATTCACCATGTGTTTTCTGTTTGTGTATTTTTCGAATAGTTGATACTTTTTTCATTGGGATTTTGGGAATTAAAATAATGTAAATACCGGGGGAAGATCGTTTTTATCGGTTTATACGTGTGCGGTCTATTATTTTATTGTTATTGGGTGTAGATATAAAAACGCATTCAATTACGGAACGCATCTAATGGCAAATTCATTTTCGAATCGCAACAATTAACATATTCAATTGAAATGTGCCATCGAAGACGTGTGCTAACAATGTGTATCAGGTGGTATCCTTCCGATGTTCTAAAGTGGACTTTACAGATTATTAGCCAAGGGCAACGACCCGATCAGATAGTTATCGATACGATACTGCACTAACTGCAACACGGACGGGGCACTATTCTGTCTATGCATTCTTTATTCTTCTGCGGCTCAAATTGTCTGGACTGTTGAGAATTTGGTCGGCCAACTCCGAACCAACAATTGCACAGTTCACTTTACAGTAAACAAACAACAAAACTATCAATTTCACGCTTTCATTGATGATCTTAATTAATATTCCATTATACTATTATTAGTTACTATATTAATAACAACATAGGAAATTCTACTTATTAACATTAACATTGCATATTAAATTTATTTTGAAACGGACTAATTACTAATTAGTAATTAATAATTATTATAATGAAATCATATTCAATTATAAATTGAATATAATTTGTGTGAAATGTTGAAATGAGGTGTGGTAAATGGTGATTTTAATTACGTTTGAATAAATAATCCGGGGCAATAAAACAAGCGAATGCTTGTTTTGTAATTTACCGAAAAACATCAGAGAAGGGAAGAAGCAGGAAAAGGATGTATAAAATAGTTTATCGATTTGATTGGAGTGCAGTGGAAAATTGATAAGGATGGAGATAAGGATTATAGAGTTTTAAGCATTTAATTAATAGTACGCGGGCGCTAGCATTATATATATTCGAGTTAATATAATAAAGTTGCTTTTGACCATAAAGTGGAATGAGTGTGAAAGGTAATGGTCTGTCTGTATTGGCAATAAGTTGGATGTGAAAATGCAAGCAATGATACCAGCCAGGCCGGGCCGGGCCAGTGGAATACGAAACATATTAGTAATATATCGTTAGTGGGAAGTTTGCAGGATTTGCCTGCCACATTCAGAGTGCACAGGAGCAGAGGACAGGAACAGGGCCGACCTGAAATGGCACTATCGGATAAATGCAAATGGGTTTGCAAAGGTTTGCAATGGATCTGGTACAGTAATGCATATGCAACATCTTTATACTACGACCAGTAGCATGCTAGCAGAGATAGCCTGATAGCCAAGATAATTCCAGTTTTCTCTCATAGACTTGTAGCCATAAATCGTGCAGTGAGCACGGGAGACGGACATTTTAATAAATGAACGCCACTCGTAAGTTGCTCAAATTGTCAGCAATTGCCGATGGGTATCCGTGAGGTCCATGTTGCAAACATCTATGATAGTGCAGTTGTCGCATGTCTCGATCCAAGATACTTACAGCGATTTTACTAAGACGTGTCAATATATTACAACTTACAACGTGTATATAATCTCGGGCTACTAATTGAGAGTTATCGTATGTGTATGTGTGTATGTGTGTGTGCGTGTGAGTATTCCTATTTCTATTCGAGTCCTATGTCATCGCAGGATGGCATCCTCCTATTCGTTGCAGATTTTGAAACGCGTGGAAATCTATCGCATCATCTATCGCATCGCAAACTTAATAATAAATGCACGGCAGAGCGAGTTCAGTTCGCGTGCGTTTTAGATATCGGGAACTGATATTGAATTCAATGGCACTCGTGACATTTATGTATGTGTCAATTGTGTTTGAATTTTGTTTGCTACTTTTGTTCATGCTCATATGAGAGACACACACGGTTCGCATGGAATATGAATATACAGCGTACAAACACACAACACACAACACAACACACATTGCAAGCGCGTAAATTCAAAAAATGCATAGCAAAAGCTCCAGTCGGATTATTTCGCTTCCACTTTCACTCTGCATTGGGCATTGGGCATTGAACAGCTCACCGGCTTCGAAGAATTAATTACAAATGTATATTTTAAACTTAACAAATGAAATGCATGTAAACCGATAGATATTAGATTATCCTAAACATTTATTTGTGTTAACCCCGCAAGAAACGAATTGCACAGTACGGGGATGAAATGAGATTAGGGCCGGATTATCAGGAAGCTTAACGTTATTGAGAGAGCGGAGGTGCTAATCTTCTATTAGATATTAGGACTGTCATGGATCAGGTAAAGAACTATCAGTAAAATCGGTCAATTTGTTTCGGACAACCGCAGGGGCGAATAAGCAGCTTTCACCGACCCGAGGGAGTAATGGGGATCTAAAGCTACACCAGACAGCTCTTTCATTGCGATCAGTTAATCATTGCTACCTCTTAGTTGCCTACTCTTTTAGCTTTTACTGTACTCACACTCGCACCGGAGATACATAACCCATAACCAGATTTTTAGTGACTGTGCACTCTTATTGAGAAATTCGATGTGTAATATCATCCAATTATATCAAGTTTTATATTAGAATTGGATGCAACACTACCCGTGGTAGAGTGTGGTCAGAGAACGTGTTTTAATGATCATTAAGTCTCGGTTTGATATCCAAATATTATTCTATACAATTCATTTTTATAATAATCACAAATGGAAACGCATAAATTGCCGGATTTTCATCGGACCATTGAAATGATCGAGAAACAAGGGCCGTGCGAAAGGCGAAAGGCGAAAGGTTTATGATATCGCATTCACAAAAGCTTGTCACTATTAAATAACATCGAAGACGTACATACTACATACATACTACATACATACATACACTGGATAGGTATTTACGGTCAACCCTTGCGAAACATAAAGAACAAGATACTGGACGGGGGACGGCACGGGACGGCACGGGACGGGAATACGGACGAATTCGCACACAATGACCCCGGCTTTACGATCACTTTATGTTCTTAACTCGCATTTACCATGCTTTTATCAATACTCAATATACTCATACATGCCAATATCCTACCAACACTTTTAATAGAAATATATAACCGATCCCCGGATCCCCGTCACTTCCGACTCCAAATCAATACCTTCATATTTCATACAAAAACATTCTCAACAATAGAAATAAATCCATTTTTATTAATAAGCATTCACATCTAACAAGGGGAAGATGCGAATGAATTTCTAATAAAACACTCTTTCTAGCAAAAATTAAAAAAAGGAAGCGTAAATATTTTGTTGGTTAAGTCAAATTTGAACAACGTAAATGCATATTTATAGAAAAACGTTGTATTGTCGCAACAATTGAGATTCTATACTTAGAAGTAAACACAATCTGCGCAGGTTAATCGATATCTTAATGTATTAACGGAAATTAAATGTATTAGTGTTCACTATTTAGGCACGTTCGTTTGATTGAGTTGTGGTTTAGTGAGTAATTGCAGCTAAATTCTGTTTTGAGTAATTGCGTTGCGATTGTGCGGTTCGTATTTTTGTGTATATCGTATAATGACGAATGTAGGGCTCGATCGGGATTATAGGTGGTAAGAATCGGTGTCACTGAGGGATAGCTTGTAATTATCGACAGCAGCAGGTCCTCACACCTCTGGTCAATAAGTGCCAGCATTGTTCCCTATTGTTCATTAACACTATAATTAACAGCGTGCTGGTTATCCGATAATTAATGGCCTACCGCGCATATGTGTGCATGTATATGCTTGGCCGGGATACATACATACTTCAGAAGAAAAAGAAAGAGCGGGCCCCATTCGGACTTGACAGTTGAAGTTAATGATCTCGCATTTCATCAAGAACACTTAGTTAATTTCACTGCATCTTTCGAACTCGGTTATCATCTCTGATTTCAAATTTACTTAGCACGTTTGTTTTGAGCAAGTTTGCGCTATACTGGGTCAAAATTATTTGTTGCTATTGTTCGTCGTTTTTCGTTGTTTTTCGTTCGTCAATACGTGTTACGTATTAGTTCGGCATGTTGTCGGGGTAAAGTATAATGCGTGCTATTCCGGCATGATTAATTAATGAAACCGGCGTGTTATAATGAGAGGATCTCCAGAATAAAAGCATCTCATCACATCGCATCGCATCGCATCGCAAATATCAGTTACATTGTTGGGTAGGAATCCCTCGCGCCAAAGGTGTGACGCTCACACTCACACTCACACTCACACTCACACTCACACTCACACTCACGCACTCGATTTTGCCCTCGCCTGTGAAACTATAGACAAAGCATATAGCGATATAGCGATATAGCATCGTCGGGGGAGCTCCAGTTACAATGGCCAGAGTGAGAAACAGTGAGAAACGAACAAATGATTGTGTGTACGCATGCATTGAGGCGGGTGCGTTCTGACTGACATTTCAATACCAGAGAAATCTGCTTTCCTCCTCTTTAGATGCACGGTGCACGTCTCTTCACTCTCGGAACTCTCAGAAAAAAGCTTCACACTCTCGGTACTCTCACGCGATAACGTTTAACATAGGCCAGATGACCGCTGACCAGTGACCATTTATATATTATGCGATAATATAATAGCATATATTTGCTTTATTATTAGTATTAACCCTGCTAATAATATATGAATTATTGAAATCTGATTTAAACATTTTAATTATTAAATTCTCCAAATAATTGGTATTGCCAGTACCACACCACCTATAATATAATATAGTACAATACAATAGGCCCCTCAATATAATAGGCAATTTTTTGTACTGCTGATTGATTATTAAATTCCACTGTGCATTCATTGGAATGAATCCCTTGACAAAATATTCAGCCGCATTAAATGCAAAAGCAGACACCGTAGCCAAGCTAAGTTTTTTTTTGGCATGTGTTTTATGTTAAACCTGGGATATAAACGTTTAGTTTTATGCTTTAAGATAAAGAAGTCGGCAAATACTTATAGCATTAGCAAATAGCAGTGGTAGACGGCCGCCAGTAGGTTAAACACGGTAGGAATTTCAACTAATTTCGATTAAATTTTATTATCGGGGTGGTTGTAATTTGTTTGCTATAATTTTGTATTTATTCATTCATCTATTCATTCATTCGCTCATTCGTTCATTCATTCAATATCGCATTGAATATATAATAGTAATTAATTGATCATAATCGAATACATATAATTAAATTGAAGTTTATTAATGTCTCGGTATAAGTAAGGTATTTCGAAATGAAATCAAAATCAGATATTATATGCGGATGGAATGCTTACTGAATGATTCGGTTGAGCTTGGGTTCTATCCAATATCGTCGTTGATGGGAATCAAATAATTTATCTGGATCACAATTAGGACAATGAATCCGAAGTATATTGATAGTGGGTTGGTTTGTCCAGGCGTTTAGATGTGGTCAGTAGATAGTGAGAGGTCAGGAATAGCTGTAATGACCGTTTTTGGCCACCTATCTATATTCTACTAATTGGTTCACAGAAGAGGATTGCATCAAGTTGCTACTATAAACTATGAGGGGCCGCACTTAATCGGGAATATCTGAAATTACGTTCGAATCATATACATATTCATGAATTCCTTTATGAGGGGGCGGCTAAGGCTAGCGACGTCGGGAGCAGGACTCGGAAGTCGGGAGTCGGGAGTCGGGAGTCGGGACTAGTGTCGGGGATGGAAAGGCTTGACCATTCATTTCTAAATTAAGGGATGCCGCTGCTGTGACATAACGGCATCTTGACCGTGGCATATACGGGATGTTATTTCTTATTTCTGATAGTATGGCGATAGTGTTAAAACGCAATTGCAATCTTAGCCGCTCCTTTTGAGCCCGTTTACTGTTCGCTGTTTATTGTTTGCTGTTTGCTGTTTACTGTTTACTGTTTACTGTTTACAGTTTACTGTTTACTATCAAGATATTAGTCTAGCCTTTAGTACTCGCGGCCGCACGTAACTGGCGGTTAGCAGACGCGGCCTAGACTCCGCTCGTCCGCCGCTCACCGCTCATTTCGAATTCCTATCTAACAATTCTAACAAGATGTCCGTCCCCTCACTAATGTGCACTTCGGCGACAAATCGGCTGGAAGAATATTTATGTAATAATTATGTAATAATTTATAAATGTCGGTAGATGTGATATAAATGCTTCAATCGCTACAATCGCTGCAATCGCTACAATCAATCGGTACCTCTGTTTCATCGCAACGTCATCCGAATTTAAACATTTTATTGCTTATACAAACATTTTACGAGCAATAAAGAAATTTCTTATTTAATCACCTACTTAAATTTTCTTACTTACAATAAAACAATATACCTACTGACTTTTATGTAATTTGTGCGTTTTTTTTTTCTTTTCCGTGGTCGACAAGCATTATTTTAATGTATTTTAAGCGGTTTCGTTTCTTATTTTGTTTTTCGCGGTCTTCTACGATTTCCTTTCTTTCTGCTGCCTTTGCTTGGAACCCCAGATAAACC
>JARJEC010043945.1:0-13136 GCA_030264575.1 Tachinus sp. AB-2021 | reverse complement strand
ATTTTGCATACGGTTTATAAGGTTTGAGTTCATTTTTAATATTTCAAGAATTTCTATTATTTTTTGATATATTGAAGCATTAATAAAGTTTTTGAGAAAACAAAAAAAAAACAATAAAAGGTAATATATTTAATATGTTCTATTTAATTATGTATTTGAATTTGCTTACAGCGGAAGTTCTAAAATAGATTTACAATTTTACTTAATTTACATATCGATAAACAATTCAACACAACAGTTCTAATTTGTATTTATTGTTATTTTGTGAATTTGGAATTGCTTAAATTGAAAGTGTACAAAGAGGTTCTTTGTGTAAATGTATAGTTATCGTTATACACTGTAATTATACTATAGTTATAGTATAAGTTATAAAATAACAATAATGTACTAATTAATTTACATCTTATTTGGCGCTTATATGCACCCAGTATATATTTCAATAAAAGAGCTATTAAAATTAATACGTTTTGTTTCTATATAACAGATTACTGATAATACTATAAATTTGTATCAAAATAATAATATATTATGTGTGTTTTCACCAAATCTGGAATTAATGGAAATAATGTAAGGTGTCACATTTAACTTGTATATCTAAATATTTATTTGGTACTATCGATAAAATTGAATGTTAAATACAATGCAAATATAAAAGAATATGCAAATTTTTAAAAATGTAACTACGTATAAAAATGTTTGACATAAAAATAATCGATTGTTGATATATTACATATAGTATATTTTGAGAAAAAACACCTTTTTATGAATGGAAGTATTATAATGTAAATAGTGAATTAATATATGGAACTTATTTATGTATATTTTTAAAGTAAATGTCTATAATTATATTATCTACATGTGATAAGCACTCACCTACGCGTATTGAGAGAGGATACTTTATTCAAATATTAAATTTTCAAAAGACAAATCCTTATTTTATAGTAATTCGTAGCAATTAAATGCGTTATTTATGGGTCAATAAAAATCAGTTAAGATCAATGAGTCATCACACTAATCTCGAATACTTAATACGAGATTTTCGACCATAAAAATGTACAAGAAACAAATTCAACGACATTAACATTAAGTCTGATTTAGTATTTATGTATATTGATACAAGATTTCGTTTAAATACGTCAGGTTTCTGAACTGGTTTAAGTTACAGCCGTACTTAAGATGATAGTGTAATCTAATTAAAAACTCTCGTTGACACTGTGGCTAATTGCTATAGCTTGTATTGGGTTGTAATACCGTGTTTTAGTGGACTTATCGGACAGACTGGATGGTCCTGTTCCATAGTGAACTACATCAGATTGCACTCTTACATTACCTCGTGTCCGCTTTTATTTATATTACGATCGTTTCTATGTTAAATATTGATAAATTATAATCTCTTTTTTTGCTCTCTACTACCAACATGAGCGTAATACTACATAACTAACGTTTAATGAAATGTTTAAATAAGATTTATTATAAATAACCATGCCCATTTATGGGTGTCATTATAATTTTATTTAATTAGTCACATAGAATGACAATTGAATACAGCACTCCAAACGTGTATGTATTTATTAGTTATTAAAATATTATATTACATTTCAACGTGTGAATTGGTTATACGACTTAATTACTTATTCTGTGATTTTCAAATCGTTAAGCTCAAAATGGTATATAATTGTTTTTACTATTTTGACTTATTAGATTAACTCATTGACGTCGTCTTGTGGCTTCGAAATAGATTTTAAACAGTAACAAACATAATATTTACAGAAAATGTAAGAATAATCTTAATAGAGCCTCTGCTTTTAGACCAAATTTTACTAGCCCTAATGAGACGTTGTACAATAGCCTAATCCGATGTGCTAATTATACAAGCCCCAACTTCTTTGGGTTTATTGTGCATGATAGTGGCCTGGCATATAAACGATAAGTAAAATCCATAAATTAGAATTTAAGTAATTTTATTTTATGAGACGATTAATATGTTTTTTTGCAAACAATGACATCTAAACACTCATTTTGATTTGCGGTGGCGTTACTCATTTAATCAATTATCTGATTGTAGTAACTCTTTTGAATAAATGATTATATTTTTTTTACTCAACTTGTTTAGATTTTATTTGGTTGCGGAGTATGTTTAGAGTTTCAAATGGATTTCTGGCACTTTAAATTTTTCCTGCAAGAAAATACGTATAACTCTCTTTGATTAGAATATTAACCATGTTCACTAAAACCGACTAAGTTTCTATAATCGTTTAAAGCAGGGTTGTCCAACCCGTGGCCAACGGGCCGTATGCGGCCCGTGTTGAAATTCAGTGCGGCCCACAAACAATAAAATTTAAATACTTTTTAGTACAATTGATGTTTTTCCGTATAAATAAATAATTACGTCTAAATAAAAAGCATTCACATGTAATGTGTTTTACTATCAACAATATCGATAGTTGTGGCCCAAAATACTTTCTATTACTAAAATGTACTAAAATTATCTGATTTAAAGCATTCTATGATTTTATATAGATTGACTGCAAAAATAAAAATATTTTAATATTCAACTGCATAATTTATCTCAAGTGATACATTTAGACATGACAACGATAAGCTAGAGGAAATAAACGTGGTCTTAACAAACAAAAAACGTTTGACTAAAAATCTGCCTTAGACTATCTCAATATGTTTGTCTTGCTCTCAATTTAATTGAAATTAAATTTATAAAATTATTAAGATATAGAATATTCAATAAGTGTTTACTTCTTTTTATCGAAAACAGTTTTTCTTGTGAGATGATATCTTTCCAACTTTTGGTGGTCCGTCAAGCAAACTTTTTGAGTATCTCTTGCCTCCTTTTACTAATTTTGATAGACGGCTATTATATAATTGCACAATGTATTCTATTTACTTTCACCATCTATTTTTGTACCCATTTTATAATGTCTAGTATGTTGCATTTGTGTGCTAGTCTTGCGATCAATTAATGCTTAGCAAGTTTTTGTGTGTAAGTTGTTTATATATAATGTTCTCAACCGCTGTTTGTTTGCGCACTATTGTGCTTATATCTACTGAGTATGTGAATATGATTTAACATTATCATCAACTAGCCTATTTGGTCCACTATTATATAAACGCTTCCTCCATGGCATTGCATTGTCTTCTTCTTGCAAATCTATTTTTTATTGTTGGTTTAGTGCGTAGCTGGTCTTGGTCGAGTTCCCGTTGTTCATTTATTCTAGGAGACCTACTTATCTGTATTTTAATTTTATTATTCGTTACACTACGTCTACCACTGTTTCTGTAGGTGTTCATTTGTAATACGATCTTGTAGGTATACTACGATTATTGATCTTTCTAGTTTACGTTGTTTATTTTTGCTGAGTAATGCTTGGTTGAGTATAATGAGTAGATTATACGGACAGATACAACTGATTAGTGTTAATTCTTTTCTTTGAGGCATATTTTGAAAATACTTCTATAAATATAACTAAATTTTTCGCACGCTGACCACGCAAGGTAAATTCTTTCGTGTACTGTACGTGTCTGGTTATATTGGTTTTTCTGATTTCATGATCAGGGTATATGTATATGTAAACTAGATCTATTTTGGCGTTTTTGATATTTAAGTGTTTATTTATTACGGAGTTTGTCATTATTTTGTTTTGTAAAAATGATCTCCAAATCTTAGCAATTGTCTTAACTCTCCTACGTCTTCCTTGCCTTGAGGACTATGTCAAAGAAAGTTTAATTTTTGATAATATATGATAATGTCCCTTGTGTCTAAATTAGGGATGGCAAAACTTATAACTATATATTAGTTTACTAAAAATCATATGCAATAATATATTAATACATTTGACATTTGAATAATATATTAATACATCTGATATCTAGTTTTATTTAAATTTTTCGAGAGCATACTTTTTTAATCTGCTGTACTTTACTAGTTTTTTATTAGAATTATGATACTTTGCATATGGTCGTTAGTTGCAAATTTCGAACAAATTACGATTTCTTTCAATACCTAATACATGTTTAACATATTTTAGATTTACCCTTTATTATGATTTGATTAAACTTTTAAATTGATCTGAGTTATGGGCATTTTTACCGCCTTGTCTGTTTTCTGATACTGTTCTGTTATCTCAATATACATTAGTTTGTATTAACAGATGATCGAATTTGGACATTTATCTTTAGTAGTTTAGGAAATTACTACTTTGCACCTCATCGGTGATATTGCGATTAGACTTTTTGTTTTGTTGATGGTAATTTGTGTATTGGCTATGTCGCATGCTATGGCGAAGCAGACAAATTTTGCGATAGATCTTTCTAATTCATATTCCTAATGGAATAATACTATAAAGTTGAATACAAAATATATACAGGGAAAACCAAAAATATATATTTTGCAGAAAATTAAATTATAATATCGCTAATTAAATTAAAAATAAAATAAATTTTTAATTGCCCATAACTTTTGGATTTTTCACAAAGTTTTGAACCAAAATTAGAATTTTATGATATTGTTTTTTGTAAGAGCAATTCAAACTTTACTTTTTAAATAATTTTATTTATCAGTAATTGAAAATAATCTTGAATTATATAGAAATTCAAGTATAATTAATTAGCTTTGAATTGTGCCCGGCCCGATTTATTTTAATATCGTTCCCGATCAAGCCTAAATGCACTTCGATAATCTGCGATATTTTAAATATTATACCGTACTTAGTAGATATTTTAAACTCAAAATAACATTTTTATACATATTTTATTTAATTTGATCAACAAATATACAATAAAATTTACTTTAAATTTGTTAATTAATTAGGACAAGATATATAAGTGATTTTTTTAAGGTTGTTGGCATTATCGCAGATTGTTATGGTAATAAAGATTGGATTATAAATTTTTATAAACAAGTTTTACCATACAAAATTTAGAAAAAGGTATTGAATTATAGCTGGCTTTAGTATGCTATTTATTTGTGTAATTTTATATGACTCGAGCTTAATTTAGAAAAAGAATATGAAATAACCAATTACGGAATCCTGTTAATCTTCTTAACACATGTAGTGGCGGTTACGATCTGCACACACACATACATGTACTCCAACATTTAATTCTGTCGTGTATAAATAACAAGACTCTGCAGGTATAATAATGAGCTTAACTAACTTAATATGCATAACTGATTATGAGGTGGAATGTATGGATGGCGGGGAGCGGGGGTGAGGGGTGGCTGCTGTCACACCTCACGGAATTCCTCAGCAGAGCGGACAATAGCTGCTGCCTGCCGCGAGAGTTCCAGTCTGGGACATTCGCCTACCGCGCGACAAAACCATTTATAAAAAAGGCAAAGGTATATTTTGACCTTTTAATAGAACAATAACAGAATATATCAAATGCAGCTTCGATGCTTTATTTATACCCCCGTATCATTTAACAGCGAATTTATGGTCGGAATAAACGATGGCCAGGTGCTCTCCATTATAAAATTTATTTAATTAAACCAAATATTTGCATCGCGACATATGCAAATTGCGCGATTCGGTAGTGGGCATTAAAAGTCAGGTTAAAATTGTATCGGGCAGAAATATGAATGGTACTCGTTTTATTCAATAATATAAAACCAACCAAACAACATACATATTTCCCTTTTATACGCATAAAAAATGCATGCGGTTCAGTAGTCACATTATAGTTTTATGATTATTATTTTCGTTTTTAGTAATTTATTAACAAAAATATGAGGCAACCTGACGTTAAGTATCATAAACATTTTCTTAATGACGACCAGTTTATTTATAATTTATTCGAATTTTATTTTAATGTGTGAAATTTTATTACAATGTTTTATAATCATGGTTTAATAAGCCTTTTAATGCTTTAAGCCACACCACAAATATTATAAAAGACGCTCCACACTACACAGTTTTATTACTAATAACAGCGATACTGTTCGACTCGAAAAAAATCTATATATTCATTGGACCTCCCCAACACAACAATTTTACATCGGAAATATTTGAATGATTTATCACGTTCGAATCTATCTATACCATTTATAGCCGGCGAGAATTCTATTCCAGGAACATATTGTCTCTTTTTAATTAATGTGTACAGATTATAATCGCTAGCAATTAACAAATTCGTGACCCCCGTGAGTTCCTTCTTAATGTTTTAGAATATAACGAGTCATCATTCATCATTAACTTTCAACAATTAATTATTGTTCCATATCCGAAGACTACAAATGACAAAAGATTTATTGTATTGGTTAAATAATATACATTTATATAATACTTTTTTTACATTTCATGCTCATTTCACAATTTCAATTATAATTATGATTACAATTAGCGTTATAATTAAAGCACGATTAACCACACTCATACTGAATTTAAATTAGATTTTGTAATAGTAATTATGTTACTCATTTGGATTTAATTAAATTATATAAATTAATATTTTCTTTTTATAATATTAAAAGTATTTCATGACAGTTTAATTATTCATTTGCATATGCGCAGACAGTTTAATTACTGCTATTGCCTCAGCAATTAACAAACAAATCTTGATTGTCAAGTGAGTGCAATTTGCAAATTAGTTTTGCCTTTTTAATATAGTATTGTTCGAAATGAAGGAGCAACAGTTAATTTAATAGAACGTAGTCAGCTAATTGCCATTTTTTTCTGATGTTTTTGTTTTTAGATGCAATTATATTGAAATGGTTTCTGCATATTTTATAAAATACACAAATTTCAAATAATATTTATATGATCTCTTGCAAAAGTTACAAACACCTAGTTTTACATTAATTTGCAAAGAAAGCCTCTTCTTTCTGCTGCATATTCTGTCACAAATAAATTTAAAAAAGAGTTTTGTATCTTGATTTTCTTTAGACATTTTTTTCTGGATAAACTCTGCAAAAGACAGATTGTAGCTTATTTTCTCAACCCATTAGAGACAGATGCAACTTAGTGAAGACTTTCTTTTTTAATGTTTGTAATGTGTAATTTTTGCGACTAAACACACCTCCTTGCTTCAGTGCTACAACATAATATGAATACAATAGTATTTATAGTGATTATAATTAAATTTATTATTAAATATATTTATTTTTTATTTTTGCTTACCCATTTAAAGTTAAAAAACATCAAGTGGTTAAAATAATTTATCATTATAGTTAACTATGAGATTAGTTCCATAGTCTCTAAGCGAGTAAAGCAAAACTACGCTAACACAAATGGCTAGAGAGGTAACTCTATATACTTATTTTTATAAATTATTTTTGACTGACTTGATTCAATACATAAAATAAAATAAGTAAAAAAATAGAGGAGGGCAACTCTAGCCGCTTGTGTTAGCCTATTTTTGTTTCATTTGCTTAGGGAGTTCCTGAAAGACCATATTTAAAATATATTTTGATATTTTTCAGTTTTTTTCCACAATAATCTGCAAATTTGACGCCAATCGTAATTATCGTACAGATTTTTCTTCTACAAAGGATTTTACATTTTTTGTTCTTCCGGAAGAGCTATTTGATCTATTTCATCCTGGTATTTAATAGATTAAAGATTTTGTACGTAATATTGGGATCTTCTTTTTTGTTGCAATAAAGAACAAACAGATATGGTTTTGAAACAATCTTTTTATCTTTATTTAACAGTAGTAGTATTCATAACAGATACTTTTATATATTTATTTTGGGTTAATTGTCTTCAATTGATGTTAGTGTAGTACATATTTAGATTCTTCTCTAATTATAATTCAAGTATATACAGAGCGGTTTAAAATATAAGGTAACTTTTTTATTTATTATCCGATTTTTAAAAACAAAAATCAGATTTTAATGGCATCATAAAAAACTATCATTTGACGGCGTAATAAACAATTTAATTGTCAAAGCAACGAGTAAGAGTTTGTCAATTGTTTTTTAAATGACGTTGTATATTATTGTTATAATTCATTAAATTGCGTCTTTTTTTATATTAGTGTATAATTTTTATACGATGCATAATTTTTTTTTTAATAAAAATGATATTATTGATATTATTGCTCATATAAAAATCAAATTAATAAAAAAATAATTTTTAAACAGTTGGTTAAACTAACAACCATTTTGTTCAACATTGGATTTGATTGACATCTTCTAGAAATGTTGGACGTTGCGTTTATTCAAATTGCTATCTGCATATAAATAAATAAATAAATGCAATTTATTTATTTTTGTTTATAAATTTAATTTTTACCATGAGTCTATTTATCAATTCTTACTTTGATTATATTCATTTTTTGTGGCATTTTTTCATTTTACATGCGGGTTTTATTATTTTGTTGTTGTGTATTGTTAATAACCCATGATTGGAAATTGTGTTTGTTTTGCGGGTACAGGTTTTTTTTGTAATATTTTACTTAACTTTTGTCATTTTAGTTTTGTTTCTAACAATTTTGAACGATTTTCTTCAAATGTCATTATATATTTTGTTGCAAATCTTTTTCTATTAGTTTAATAATTAGATTTTTAAGATAATTTTATTTCACTTACTGAGTTTCTTTGTCCTCGAGGTGTCAATTAGAACACTTTTCTCTTTTTTCATTCATGGTGATTGCTTTTCTGATTTTTGCAGTCACTTTTTAGTTCTTTCGAAGAATTGTTGTGTTTTTACATGTTTTTGCAGAATTATTTTTATTCCTCCCATTTTTGTAATACTTTTTGCAGAGTTATTGTCATCTTTGGTTTTTTTTAAGTCTGTCATAAATTTTGCGTTATTTATGATCTTAAAATTCCATTTATTAATACTTTTATTATCAAATAAGTAAGTCGTAAACCGATTGATTTTTTTGATGATTTCAAAATGCAGTCTGTGTTGATTGTTGATTAATCTCTGTTTATTCACTGCATTTTGTAAATAAATTAGTCAAATTTAAAAATTTCTCATAAAATCATTAATATATTTTTGACTTGTAACACATAAATCTCTGAGTTTTTAGATAAGAAATTTAAAATTTATTGCATTAATTCATTTTCCGTAACATATCATCACCCTCAGTTATCATATTGTATGCAATTCATAAAACTATTTTATTATTTTAAAACAAATTTATAAATCTGGCATAGTAATAAACCCGAGAAAAAGTAAATACTTCTGCATTCAAAGTCACTTGGTTTGAAGTTAAATTCTAACAAATAACATTGCATTAGTCTGGCTAATTTTTTACTGAAAATGCTTATATTGCAATAATAATTGGCAACACCCTGTTTATATGTTTTACAAAGATTGTGTGTTGAAAAGAACAGCTTGGAATTGCTGTTAGAACACATTATGTATTAAGCTTTTGTATCCTTTTATTTAATTTCAATATTTGAAATATGTGAAGATATGATTGTGAACAGTAGAACATATAAATTAAATGACAAAAGCGTGTAAACTAAACATTTATAAATGCGTAGATAAGTGCGGCATGAGAGATTAGTCTCGAAATGGGATAGCGTCTAATGGAATAATAACCAGTCCGGCCACCCTGTATATAAATTATTTGAGCGGGCGGAGTGTTGATGTGAACTATCAGGTCTCAGGTCGCGTACTCTTTCGATTATCTCATTTCCGATATCCGCGAGTGTGACAGAGCCGCAATTAGTTACCTAATGGGAATCTCTTCTTTTTCTTTTCAGACCTCCACCTATCTGAACGTGCTCACTCCACTACCTTTCATCTTACACTATCTTTCAACACTTCACACTATTTAACTCGGTTGCTTTTTTAAATATATATTTTACACTGTTTACTGGCGCAACATTTCCGACGACAGCACGTTGTTTTAAACAATTTATTACGCAAATAAACTTCTTGTATTTGGCACGATCGAATAATGTTGTGCGAATGTTAGTGTTTTCTGCGTTAGATCGATGGGTTTTCTATATTATTTTGCAAAAAAATGTACTTGTTTATCTTGTTGTTTATTAAAGAGGATTAAGTTGTACTAGTCCTAGTAGCGTGTGTGGTGCTGTATATTATTCAGAAGCCCACACGTTTGTTATTTGCTGTTAGGTATTTGATATCTAATATAATGTTTATAATACAAATGTGAACAATAGTTTCGCTGGACGTGTTTTACAAAGAAGGCACTTAAGTTGAAGGATTGAGAATATTAAAAATTAATAACCAGCAGACACCTGAAGCATTAAATATTTTAACTGGCTGCGATGTTTAAAATTAATCAAATAAATAGTTGGGAACGGAATATAAATTAACATAACCTTTTGTTTCCTATCAAGATTGTAAACAGAAAACAAGAACGGTAATGAATATTAATTAAACTTTATGCAAATGATGTCTCAAATGTGTGACAGAACGTAGATAAAATTAATTTCTTTAGACCAATTTGGGATATCTAATAGGTAAAAATGACATCGTTATAGGTTGCCACGCCTGATTTTACCTCCCACATCCTAGCACTGCTCAGTTGTGCCATTGTAGTCCACAATCTTACACTATTAACAATGGCCCCACGGGATATCGTATACAAAATACATAAATACATTGAATTCATTATATATACATATATCTCATGCAACTGGTCAGTGTGATAGTCGATGGAAGACTGGAGGTTCACAATGTGACAGATCTACAACTCGCATGGTCAACTGTTATGGACCTTAACGAGCTAATCAATAGATCACGGCTGGTCCTCGATCATTTATCATTTCTCTTAAAGAGATTTGTAATAACGATCCTTGGATCATTTGATTTTTCAAGAAAGTGTCACAGATGACCATTTAAATTATTATCGAAATTAATTTCCTTTTTATATCATTTTGCTGTTAAAAACTTTCGTAGGTGTTTCGTTGAATCATTACCTTGCTTTTATTTATACTCTTATATTTTATTGAGCATATTTCTACCAATTGGCTCAATTGACATGTAGGTACAATATAGCTGGTAGATTTTAATGCTGGTTTATTACACCAGAAAATAATTCTAAGAAAAAATATTTAACAGCTTGTGTGGTTGCAGAACCTCACTTATAATGAAATAAAACGAGGATATGTCCGCTTTAAAAAATAACAAACAAGTTACAAGTGATTGCAATTGGATGTAGTTTCTTTTTATTTTCAGTTTATATTTCATATGGCGTACGATATATTAATGTTGTACTATAAAATATATATGCACCTATAAACATTTCATTTTATACGTGCATTACTGACTGCGAAAAAATACAGTCCCGCATAATTATTACCTCTCCTATAAATTGTTTATGCTATATTTATTTTATTGATACTTTAATTAGTCACACTCATCAAATTACTTCCTATTTCATACTAAGTACCAATCAAGCGCACCATCTCTTGATCAACCTGGCTAATATTAAACTCTGTATTTATTTAAATGTGACATTAATGTCAATGCATCCTGTATTAATATTCAACAAGTCTATTATTAATATGACTTTCCAAACAGAATAGATATTTTACATTACTTCATATTCTTACTTAGTATTAAAGTCCAGTTTTTTAAATATTTTGTTATTATTATTATTTTGCACAGTAAATCTAAATCTTAAAATTATTTAAATGAAATTAGAATATATAATACTTAACCAATTACAATTCTATTAATATCTGTAATCAAAAATTCACCTTGGTTGGAGATCGATTCCATTACCTTTAGATTACATATTATGCGCTTTAATCAATTGAACTACCGAGGTAGTAACTAGTTTTTGTAATTATAACTGCGTCAAAGCAAAATGAATCTTTAAATCAATAATATGTACAACATAAATAATGTTAATAAACAATTCAAAAATTCACTTTGCATAAATGCAGTTACAACAACAAAAATTACCAGGTAGTTGAAGTGGTTAGAGCAGTAGAATTGATTTTCAGTTGTGGGTTCACCCAAAGTGAATTTTTGAAACATTTATACCAACACGGATCTCATATTAATTGAACAACCGAGGTAATAGTTACTGGTTTTAGTTTTTATAAAAATGATCATTTATATGTATAACATATGAACAATGCAATAAAGATCAATTATTTGCTTTGCTTAACGCAGTTATAACAACAAAAATCAGTTACTAACACCCGAGCAGCTCAACTGGCTAGAACGTGTAATTTGATGGATGTGGGTTTGATCCAAACACGAACGGAATTTTTGAAACATTTATTACAACATGGAGCAATGGCATTGTAATTATTTAACAATTATAATATTCTAAATACAATCTTAGCTTGCAATTTAAAATTGCAAAGGAATATTCGTTTAAATGAAATTGGACAGAATTCTTTTAGTTTAGAATTAATTCATATTACAACCATTATACTATTTGACATTACGCTGCAATTAAAATAAATAAAACTTATAAATTAAACATATATAATTAAAAATAACGAAAATGCGCATTCTAGACTTTATAATACAACATTAAATTGAAAGAAAATCTAATTTGTTTATAACATGTATTACTGTCATATACATTATGTGGCCGAATAATTGTAACAATTGTATTGTATTATTTCGTCCGGTGTTACATTCTTTAATTTTCTTAATTTTTCTCTCTTTTGTTCCTGTTGCATTACCTTGCACTATCAAGTTTTCTCCTCTTTTAGTTATTTTTCTTACCTCCATTTTTATTCCATTTTTACTTCTTTTATTTTTTATTTAATGCACTTGCCCACATACCTACCAGCCACTGACGAAGTAGTCCAGCTGGCAATTTTTTGAGAACGGATAATTTGACCCATCGTTTGCTAGAAGCGTCGCAGAAGTTTGTGTTGATCCTGGAAATTTTGCAATTTTTTGAGGTATTCTTTCAAAGGTGTGAATGTTAACTATTTGTACAATGCATTTATCATTTTGGTATCTTACCAAAGCATTTTATGCTTCAGATTGTTTGGTCTCAATTCTAAATACCCACGAGTAGCTCAAAAAAGTTGAATTCTTTCTACTTCATAAATAACTTTTAATATTCTCCTTTGATTTGTATTGGTGTAATAAATAGTAAACATTAATTGTAAACCTGTATCTTTCACACTATCAAGAAACATGTTATATAACCCCTCTTAACGGCAACCACCTCCAATACAAATCATTACCACAACGTTTCTCAAAACATATTTCGCATTAGGTGGT
>JARJEC010043924.1:0-21432 GCA_030264575.1 Tachinus sp. AB-2021 | reverse complement strand
GTACTAATCAACAGTATACTAAAAGATATAAAAATTTCAACAAAAAGGAACAAACATGTATAAAAAGTCCCGAATTGAGCAGCATAACATGGCTATTTTTGTTATTAATAAAGATAGCAAGTCGGTGAAATGCGCAAAGGTGTACAGTTTTTTGTGCTAATTGCACGTTAAAAATTTAAAAAATTCCTTTTAGCTACAAATATAATTAAACAAAAACAACTTCACAAAAATATTTGTTAACAAAACTTATTTTATTTTTTAAGAGAAATATAGATATGTCTTTAAAACAATCGTTACAGCGTGTTAAAACTTTGAAAGTGCATCTGAAAAAAAAACTGTCCACTTTTGTTCATTTAACCAACTTGCTATCATTATTATTAACAAAAATACCAACGTTAAGTTATTTAATTCGAGATATTCTGTAGATATAAACGTTTATAATATAATAAATGTTCATTTTATGGACTACAAAAAGTTATTTGACAAGTTTGTTACAAATTATGTTAAAACTCCTAAGAAGCAAACGTACAATTGAAAATATGTACTGGCATTAAACAGCAGCAGTTAAAGTCGACAATGGTTTATTTAAAAGCACTTGTATCCAACAATGAGTCATGCAGACTATCGCCGATGTTGTTTGATCTATGAATCTATGCTCTGAAGCAATAATCAAAGAAACCTTAGATGTAGAACTGTATGAGTTTGTTGTTGATGGTTGACCAATCAACAAAACTAGATATGCAAATTACACGGTGATAGTAATAAGTAACACAGATTTGCAAAAACGATAAAACTCCAACCTATTAATCCGTAGATGTATAAGAATACAAGATGTATAGAAGAAATCTTTAAAGCATTATGGAAGTCGATACGCAATTGGTATGTGCAATGGTACGCGCTTCCATAATCATGTTTTAAGATGCAGTATCAAAGATAAAAATAATAATAATAGTCATAATGATTACATCCTCTAAGTGGGAAAAGGTGGAAACTTTTCATTGATCTTCAAAAGAAAAGATATGATCGATCCTGTCGACTTATGTAAAGATTATTTTGTAACCAAATAAATCCAATATAATAATATGTTATAAGCCAAACAAAGATAAGAACGTCACAAGTCAGATAAATACAAATAAAGCTATATGAGGTGATCTCATACCTCATATAGCTTTATTTGTATTTATCTGTTGAGCATCAATTACTAATTAATTGATTGGTAAAGATGATTTTTTTCGGTCATAATTAAAATTAAATTGAGTCTACAGTGGCTTTCTATGGCCAAAATACAGTTCGATCTAAAGGTATTAGCATTTAAAAAACGATTGCATTTTTTGTCACCACTTCGTAGATTAGTACAATAAAACTATAAAACTAACAAACTTGGAAAAATCTCTGCAGACATTTGTGACTCTCGTAAAATATGTAAACTACTTATTGAAATCAATTAGACAAAGAGTTGTGAGTAGCACAAACAATAAAAGTGAACTTGGTCAGCATGTTGGTTTACATGTAGACCAAGATTATATTCAACGTATTATAAATTAAAATTGTAATACAATGTAACCCCACAAAGCCAAATGCCCTGTCAATGTTGGTTGACAAAAAATCTTACGGCATTCATTTGTCAAATTTGTTTCATTTATATTTTTTATTGTTAACTTGTCAAGTTGTTAAAGCAATTATCATGTCTCATCCATACAGATTTTAACCAAAAAATAATTTAATAAAGTTTTTTTAAATGAGCTTTTCTTTTCCTTCATAACAATTACAATTTTCAATTGAATTTAATTAACTAAATTCTATTTACCAATTAACTTTACAATAGTTGTAATATTGTTATCATTATTATTTTAAATATATTAGTAAAATGTTTAACATTAATTATATAAACTCAATTCTTGCGAAAATTTGAAATAGTAAAACAGTTGGGTGATAATAATAAATACCGGTGGACAAGAGCAAACTCATAATTCCCAATATGGGAGCGTCACCCCTTCACACACAGTCTATATTAATTATCTGCATATTTCAGCAGCAAAATATCAGCAATGTGTCTTCGAAAGTGACGCGCGAATACACACCTAAGTAAGTATGGCCATATTTCATAAGTTACCCCCCATTTAAGTTGGTGTCTGATTCACATATATTTACCTGTAAATGATATATTAGAAACCACGTACACGTCATCTAGATTAATGCCTGAAAGCAGACAGGCGGACGCCAGTGCCAAGGAGCGGTTAATTAGGTCACACCAAGGGAGTCCTTTTACAAAATTCAGGTTTTGTTCACATTTATTTGAATTACAATATCGCGATCAATTAAACGTAAAACGTACGTTATTAATAAAGACTCCATTACATTAATTAAATGTACATTTTAAATTCAACGAAGGAGCATATTTCTCATTAATCATAGCAAACACAATATACGTGTATTATGAAACATGGAATTCATTAGCAAATAGAATCTTCAACACGATAATTAAACATTGTTTTTGATCTCATGTGGTTATTATTTCATTACTTAAGAATATATTTATTATTACTGAATAGTAAATTTACTCACCATATCCTTTTCCAGCTGGGATATTTCCGTTGGGTTCTAACCTATCGAGAAATTCGTCGCTGAAGCCGTTATAAGGCAATTTTCCATGATGATGTTCATCAGCTTCTTCTTTCGAGACGGCTACAACAAAAGGAAAAACAATTAAAATTATTATTAATATATATATATATATATATATATATATATATATATATATATATATATAAAATACAAACATTCTTTTATAATATTTCATTTCAATTTCAGAGACCATTGCATACATTATTTGAAAATCATACAATCGAAAACATTTTGCAATTAAAAGATGAAAATATTCATCGTCTGAAAAATATGAATGATTTTTCATAATCTCTCAAATCAATTCATAACGGGGTGCTGATTGAAAATGTTGCCCGTGCTCAGTGAATTCCATCAAAGCGTCTGGTAAGTTTTTCCCCATTACGTTCCTTTAATTTAAGCAAGCGGTGATTAAAACAGGTGGGGGCTTTAAAAGCGGAATGAAATTGTGCAATGTCTAGCAAAAGCGTAATTGCATATACACAATAGTATTTTATTTGTGGTACCAAACAACGGAGCAGACATTCAGTCGCCGACGTATGCGCGGATTTATCAAACGGAATGAATTCGCTCGAACGCCAAATTGTACAAGGACAATTGCGTATTGTATTAAAAACATTATGTCGAACGGAATAGAAGTTTATTTCTGGTTTGCTTTCCACATGCGCCGATATTTTATTATGTATAGAAGAACAACGCCAACATTTTTATGCTATTTAACTTGGTCGGATCAAATAATTATGCACTGTAATACTGTCCATTAAAATTCTCAGCCAAGATTCTTTTGAAACAACAGTGGCATTCAAATTTGTATTTATTTTGCCAGAATATTAAGAGCATATGATGCATCTTTAAAACAAACATCAATTTTATTAATTTAAATAAAACACGGGAAATATTATTGCAATTTTTTTAGTATTTTTAAGTATAAAACTCATTTTTTAAAGACGGCAAACTTTGCGTCATAACATTTCTTTTCATACACAACTTGTAGGAAATTGTAGGCCCTACCACTTTTGTTTGAAGATTTTTTCATAACTATTATGGAAAAGTAGATAGAAAAAATCGCCCCCTAAAAAACGCCATTTTTTGCTTGTAGCAGTTTTCCTCGCCAAGTTATGCAAAAAAGTTTCATATAAAAGTTACTTAAAATATTTTTCGGTACATTTAGAAAGTTTGGTGGATTTTCGCGATTCGGAGTTGAAGGGAACATTTAAGCAAATAATCAAAAAATTGGTCTGCTAATACATTTTTTAATTTCAAATTCCCATTTGACTGGCCTATAAGGTGAATAACAATTTTTGCCGCTTATAACAGTGCAAAGTTGGATCATTGATTTTAAACTTTCCATTTAATTTTTTTGATTTTTGCCAATTTGGGGTTGTGATACTGGTTGTCTGTACGGTATATTTAGCGATATACGTGAATGTCTAGTTAATAGAAATAAGATTTAAAAAAATGCAATTTTGAATATCAGCTATAGGAGAAAGTAATATTTACAATTATAATATAATTGATAGCTAAGGCAGCAACAGACAAAGGCAGAAAGCACAAATTAAATGTTGTTTTTGTTTTCGAATATACTTTACTTTAACAATGTCAACGCCTTTTCTTGTAGAAAGAATATAAAGATATTAGAGTCTAGTATCTCTAATGGTATACATATGGGAGCTGAACCGTTTGTAAATCATTTGGTTTGGCAGAAATTGAGCTTCTGCAGAGACGAGAAAAATTTCGATCTCGTCTCGATCTCGGCTCGAAATCGAGATCGAAAGAAGATATATTTGTATTCGAAGGTCAAGATCGAGATCAAGACGAGATATTGGCAAGATCTCTCATTTAAAGAAATGTAGAAATAAAATTATTAGTTTAATAAAAGTTTATTCAAAAAATATGTTATATTATAAATTAAGTATAAAATTTTAAATATTTTTTTAATCTTGTCAAGATTTTGTCAATATCTTCTGGAGATTTAAGATCGAGATAGAGAATGATATATCGAGAATCTCGGCGAAATCAATTCGAGATCGATTTTTTAAAATCTCAACGAGATCATGACGAAATCATTTTTTTATATCTCGGCGAGACGAAATCGAGATTTGATTAATCTCGTCTCGTCAGAAACACAATTTTATCCTATAATCATTTTAATGTAAAATTTGTATCCTTTATAATCTAAAAATTAAAAATACACTATGGTAATAATACGTGTTAAGTATTATAATTGTTTCCACAGTTATACTTGCAAGAAGTTTCCGATTAGATGGGCCACTTGTGGAAAAGGGTATTTTTTAAATTAAGTAATTTGAAAAAAAAGTTTTTCTATTTCATCTCATATTAAAATTGCATTACATATAATTAATATAACGTGTAGAAGTTATTGTTATTGGTGTCCAACAGAAAGAAAATATATTGCAATAATTTTAATTAGATACGAAAACATGCCTCCGTTCACTACACCCAAATAAATTTCAATGTCTCATTAAATTAATAACTAATTAACTAAACCAAATTACTCATTATCCAATCTGATAATTTTATATCTTCAGTTCACATGGGAGTTGAACTCGTCGTAGGATGAATTATAAGCATCTATTTGCATAATACGGCGGTTCTCTGCAGGTGCGGCTTTAATTTCTATTTGAGCAAGTTATTTGCGATTAACCAGTAAATCCGTCGTTACGTCTGTTTTATCTGCAAACTTATGTAATATTATATGATTTAATGTATTGCAAAATTGATAAAACTTTCAATATTAATAAGTTAAAAAATTTAGCATGTATGTATAAATCTGAATATCAAATGAGTTAAGAAGAATATTAAAATTTATTGTTATTTTATGCAGATGAGTTCTAAACGCTTGATTAAATTCTGCTCCGAACGGTTAGTCTTTCATGATGAATTTTAAACTGCGGTATTGTGAAGGACCGATCCCGTGTCATAGTCGAGGGTACTACGTGGATTGTGTATGTATTCAACACACGAAAACATAAATGAGTCGTGTTAAAAACATAACACTCGACTAAATAAAGCCATTCATTTTTGTTTCATTCTGCAACCCTCCTGCAGTTGACAACCACTTGATGTGAGTGCACGCACAATAACTTGAATCTGTGTTAATGACATGGACGGTATTGTTTTTATTGCTTTGATAGATCATTATAAATCTTTTTACAAATGAAATTTGCAGAGCTAATTTTCTGTTTCTCGGGGTAAATGTTGGTGGGGGTTTTAGAACCAGTATATCCTAATCGGACGGAGTGGAAATGTCCCATTTTATGTATTTATTACACCGCTTCTTGGGTACATAGAGTCAGTGTGTCGTTATCATTTAGTGGGGCGGATCGATAACGGGGTCACAGCCCTGAGCCGAACCAACAGAACCTGGACTCGGCGCCCGGAATCTGTTCATATATAGGTCATGACAGGCGCGCCCACTACAGATGGAATACAGGCTAGTCTATGAAACATTCAGAAGGACGGCAAAACACACATGAAAAAGAAGTTGGAGCGCACTGCAATGCACAGATTAACTTTACTACCTTACCCCGGTACGAATCTTATGTTAATACAAGCGATAAAACTCCATTTGAATTTGCTGCTTTGTTGCAGGAAATTGATACTTGAGAAGAAGGGACGGAATATTATCCTCCCACTTTGAATTTCAAACAGCTTTAGAAAACACATAGGAATTTGTTTTCATAACACAAAGGTAGCCGTATCTACATATAAAACGACATTTGAGAATCGGAAATATAATATATAATTCAATTTAACCACATTTTTATAATTAATTATGCAGATGAACATTGATGAAGCTGATATAAATCACAACTTTTCATAAAAGTTTTTCAGCTGACAGTCTCCACTCAATAACCAATAACAAAGCAGAGGCAGTCATTTCGATATTAAAATATTATCGACATTTATCAAGTTTGCAGCGAGATTTATCAACTTAATGTAACGAAGAAAAATGATACATTATGTGATGAATTTCTAAAGAAACTTGTATAAACAAATCTGATATATCAAATTTACAAATAAAATATATATTGAAGTCTTAAATAATAATTGTTATGAATTACAGCCTTAAAATGTTCACATTATAAACTGAATACTGACATTTTCGATAAGGTTAACACAAGATTGGAATCAACATTTAAAAGATAAAGTTGCTCATCGCCCCGTCCTTCACTTGAACTTTTTAAAACTTACAAACAATCGGTGCAACTTTCAGATTTCTTCCAGATTTTTTTCTTCAGATGTTGTCATTGGTAAACAAGTTGTAGTTGACTTTCATAATACAAATAGTGTTAGTTGATACCCAGATATCGTTGAATCAATTCTTGTAATATTTCCGCCTGTTACTACTCAACTTTTTCAAGCACTGCATGTAAAAAGTCTATAAAACATATTTTAACCTCTGGCCCATCATTTTTTATAAATATGGAAGATTAGCATCGGATTAAAAAAAAGCAGCAAGAAAAGAGTTTAAGGTGGGCTAATCACGCAGTGACATGCCGCCAAGGAACGCATAACTCAAATAGATACGCACAGTGGGGCCAAAAATTCATATTTGCTATTTTATTTGGGTTACCCAATTACTTCATGTAAAGACCGGTTTAACCACGTAGTGTGGCGACAAAGCAAAGCAAAACAGGATTATTGAAGTAAAACTTTTATAGTGAGATCTAAGGAATATGAGTTAAACCACGTTTACACGGTGGTAGTTTTTGATGAGAGTAGCTATCGTGAGCGTGAAGTAAGAGTTAGATTACTCTCATGACAGTGTGGCATCTAAAGCCCGGTTTGCATGGCGATAGTTTTCGTGATCGCTATAGCAACTATTGCAATAATTGTCGTGAAGTAGATTTCTCGATAGTTACTGTGACACTGTCTCGAAAGCACTCTCGAACTATCGTGTTTGTTTGACTTCATAATTGAGAGTACTCTCGCGACATTGCGAGAGAAAGTATCACAGTAATTACATCAATCATTCTCGAGTGCAAGTTATTTTACCATGTGTGCAAGACTCAGAGATTTCACACAAATATTGGAAGTGTTTTAGATACATAAAAACTTTTTTTATTAATTATCATATAATTATTTATACTATTCAGTATATTTTAGTAATCCACACAAACTTTCAGGTAAAAAACCTTTAAAAACTTCCCAAACGCCAGAAACTCTTTAAAAAATGTTCAACTTTTGGTTCAGATTATTCATTTTTGTAAGACGCCGACCTGGCAGGCTAATTAGAAAAATTTATATTAAAGTTTGTTTTATGATTAAATTTGTAGAAACATCTTCTTAATGTAAAATTTATCGATTAATAAATAGCTGAGCGGGTGAATGGGTCACCGTAGAATTATTGATAAGTATTATTTAATTTAATCAGTCATTCTTTGACAACTATCAGCACTGTTATAACAACGTGTTGAACGGGTAGACACCACACTGTCATCCAAAATACTCTCTACTTTCTAACGAATTTAATTACAAAAGAAAAGTTTAATATCCAATCTATTGATTAATAACTAGCTTGCGGGGACGGAGGGTTACAAAAATAAATAATCTGGACCAACAGAGGAACAGTCTTTAACAATTTATTTGTGGCATTTCTGGAGTTCTACTACAAACTCCTTTTGTGCTACTTGACAACTTGACTCGCAACTTGGTACTTGCACTAAACACTAAACAGATGTGAACCAAGCTTTATAGTAAGCTTTCAAAACACCAAACATTTTTTTAAGCAAAAGAAAGACATTATGCAATTTATAATATCTTATTGTACAATTATTAAAATACGGCATTATATTAGTTGAATGAAAAGCAACCAAAGAAATTGTGTACTTCAATATACTATTAAATTTGATATAATTAATTGCATAGTGTTATACAGGCATTAGGATGCGTATTTCTTTTGCTTAAAAAATGTTTGCTTTAATTTAGTTTAAGATTAAACATTATTGTAGCAAAAAAGTATAATTGTAATATTGTAAGGTGTATACATTGATGCTTTGTTTTTATTAAACATCCAGACCTTCCCTCTTTATCGGCACGTAATAAATATTTGCTTAGCAGCAGCATCTCGAATAAACGCTGCTACAATACAATCCGAGTGTGTATTCACGAGGATGAACGTTTTAATGCAGTCAAAGCAAATATTTATGAGTGGAACATCTAAGTTTTGAATGATAAGTACACGTATTTAATTATTTTACATAAAATGAATAACAGAGTTTTATAATACAAATAACAGAAAGACGCCCCTTACAGAAATGAGTTTATTAAACAAAAACAAGGTCTGCATTCTGGATCGACCACTAGTCAAAATGACAACTACTGTAGAGAATAATTATTCAAGTAATTGTTATTTTAGAAATGGCATATTTGACTATTTTGGTGTTTTCATGTTACATCTTGTACGATTTATACGCTTGTTATTGGCTGATATTATACAAACAATTACATGTGCATATATATATATATATATATATATATATATATATATATATATATATGCTAAGTAACATAGAAAAGTTAAAAAAATATAAAGATGGTTATGTGGTTGTTTTTTAAATTTTACGAAATATATTGTTATAACTTTTAATTGCGAGCAAAATTTTTAATAGAATAAAGACGTTCCGAGTTAAAAAAACGCAGTTGTAGAATAACATTTCGATCGTATGTTATATGTCAGTTCTTGTTATGTAATATACTGACATGTTTAAATACGAGCTTATAATGCATCACATTTAATAATCTGCATGAACATATCTACCATGACGTCGAGGATGTGATTATAGTAAGTCTGATTTAATAATAGAATCTTGGGTGAAAATATATTAAAATAACTAATGTAAGTTATAATTTTATAAAAATAAATAATCATTTCTTTTGATTAGTTTGACAAAATTAACTTATTGTCTCTATATTTGGAGTTATATTAAAAATACATCCAGCAAAGTAGTGTTAATTGAAAACAATACAATGTACTATTAAGTAAGTAAATAAATGTAATATATTACATAATGCAGCTGTAACGATAATTAAATTGTAAACAAACTCACAAAGAATGCATCTTCAGATAAAACATGTACTTTTCATTCCCATAGGACTATATAAATGCTGCTATCACACTGTATTTGTACTTTTGAAGCGTGCGAAAGAAGGAAACTAATATATAATTCAGAAAGTCGGAAGACATTGAGGACTCTTATCAAATTAAGAAGTAGTTCGTACGGATTAGAAAGCACAATAAACTAATACATCAACAAAATTGGCTTCGTCATATACCGAATCCCAGCGGTATGAATATAAACTTTATGACAGACATACCTATAAGTCAGAATAAAGTAAAGGCAATCCTGAAAGAAGAAAAAACCGAAACGAAACGCAATGCGAGTGAAAAATCACGCTGATATGTCAGCGTCAAAGCGGATTGTGTATGATTCCGAGATTTATAATAAAAATGCAAATTGAGTAATAAAGCTATAACAGAACATGGCAGAATATTATATCACGTGGTGGATATTTTTATTCCGATTTTAATTTATATATAATGCGCCGCACGGTTGGAATATTGAGACAAATAAATAAGGCTTCTTTGTTATCTGGAGAAATGGAACTAAATGAGTTTCTACAAAAGTTTTACTACTAACGATTGTGGGATATACACAAAAGCTTTCATAGCAAAGTATCTTGCTTTATTCGATCCGCTGGTTTCATACAATATCGAAAAGTTTCGGCGTAATTGATTTCGAATAATCGGAATTATTCTTGTAAACTTTTTAAAAGCTTTTATACTAATAAATATAATTTTTAATCTTTAATATAATGGACAATTGTAGATATTATTCTTAATAAAAAACTAAAATTACTCGATTGATAAAATATGACGGTACATTTGTTATGTCTAGACGATAATATTATGAATCAAAATAAACACAATTAAATCTAACAAATAAAAATTTAAATTCAATACCGCAATTGTTTAAATATGATGCAATCTTATCCATAAATAAAGATAATACTCCAAAAGCCATTGCAAGCTCCATAGATAATTCAGCTTTGTCTATATTCCAGCCAAATTGTAGGTAGTTTGGTAAAAGGTGAAAAAATGGTATGTCTGTTTTCATCTTCGCTGCACAAATTGTTTTTAGTTTAGATTTTCTCATTAATTAAACGTATTATTTCTGATTTTATTATATTTAACACAAAACGCACTTCATAGAGACAACGTTAGTCGCGACTGAGCTCTATGGAAAGTATGCGAATGCCAAATCATGTGATTATATGTGTTGAAAACATGCCAAAATAAGAAATACGTTGCAAGGAAAACTTCATTGTGCCATATTATGAGAAATTTGTCATCATTTTATCAATCAATAAGTAAACTATATTATATTAGTGAATTATGGGTGCGGTGCGTTGCCGTACGATACTTTGCATAATTTCAAATAATTTTTAAAAAACAAAACTATTCTAATAATTTGTATAAAAATATTTTATATAATCATGTAAATTAATTCAACTCAAAAAGTAGTTTCTGAAGTTTTTTTTTTGCAATTTGTTATTTTATTCATCAAACATTTTATTTAAAAACGTTACTTGCTGTTTATAAAAGTATTTTTCATCATTCATTTTTTTGATTGAAATTTTCCTTTAAGAGACCATAAAAGAAAACTTTGAATATTTTAGATAAATATTTTGCTTTTGAGTTTGTTCATATTAATGCTAATTTAATTATTGTTTGATAAATTTCTCTTATTAGTATTAATATATTATTAAACAAGTATGAGAGATAGATTTAATAAATATATAACACTTTCAATTCCCATGTCAATCTCCAAAAATATATTCTAAAACGCGTTGTACAGTGAAATAAATTTGAAATCTGCCAGAGTTCCAGGCATTTCGCACATCCATTCAATCACATCTCAATTCAACTTCGTCGCACACATGCACGTAGTGAACGCACAAAAGGAGTAAAAAGGCCAGAGTTCGTTTCGGGTTATCGGAAATGTAACTGGCATCTGGAAATTGCTGATAATTTGTTACAACAATACAACTGGGGAAGAAAATTCACAACGTTTCTCGTATTTATTATGAAAAGTGCTTTTGTATCCTTCAGGTTGATACTAATTTAACGGCTCCTTATGCGTGTGCAAGACACTCGAAATATGAGTCTGTTGTGGAGCGTCTCTTCCACACAAATGCCGCTAAACAATAACATAGGGGGCGACACTAAGCTTACTAAGGCTTTTGTTCTTGTTATTACCACCGACTCTATTCCGGAGATGCAAATCTTATGATTACTTTTCCTTCAAACACTTTACATTTGCTATTGTAATACTAAGAACTTAAGTAGGATTATAGAAATGTCAGGTTTAATATTAATCACTTTCCCGTATGTCTCATTTGTGTGTAGCAAGAATTTTCTTTGTTCTATTTGTTTATGCCATTTAATTATTAGAAGAAAGAAATTATATTATCGTAAATAAAAATTATAAAAAATGTGAGAAAATAGATGAGAAAAATATAGAAAACAATTTTATAGTATGCAACACTGTATCAATTTAACAGTTGGTTTGAAATGTAATTTGTTCAAACTAGTATTTATTAGAGTAGAATCAGTAGAAGAAATACGTTTTTTGATAAAGAAGAGCCTGCGAGGTAGAAAGAAGCTTTCTTCCACGACACGGTCGACTTGAGGGGTGAGGGGTTTCGCGTGGACTCTGGAGGAAGAATACTTTCGGTATTGCCCAAGCTTGTGTCCTTGGTTATAAAGTAAAAAAGTTAATGTGTCGTGTAGTGTGGTGATGTTTCATCATTCAACCCTGATCATTTAAAATATTTATTCATAATGAATGAGAAGAAGCCGTGAGTTCGAACATGCCATTATCTGATAAAGTGGCGTTATTATAAATACGTTACAATTAAAAATGGCATGTATATTAAATTAGTTAATTTAGTAAATTTACTATGTAATGTTTATAAATGACCTATACAACTGATACATGATTCACTTGTAGTTTAAGAGATGGTGACCATGCAGGTCCTATGATATTACCTCTGTATCAAATTTTGGGGCACAACCACAAAGTGCCATTTGCAAAAAATTTGACAAATCAAAAATTAAAAAAATAGGCTAAAATATTTATACCTCCTACAGAAAATTTTCTAAACACAGGTTTTAGGACATAGATAAGGTACATATGTATAACTTCAGAAGGTCAGGTTACTGCAAAAATAGTGTTAGACGACCTCAAAGTTGTAATTTTTGACAAAATTAAAATGACAGTCAAAAAAATTATTTCCAGAGCAACGCAGTTATTTGCTTATTTACAAGTAATGAACAAAAGATGAATAGCTGGCATACACGGCTGGCCAGTAATATCCTTGTTAGCCAGTAAAGACCTAAAAACCCTTTTACCATGTTAGTAATGTTAAATACTATTAGTCTATAAATGTAATAATATTTAATTTAAAAATCTTAATTCGATTTACAAATGGGGAGAGCCATCGCGAGAGGCCTGGCAGATGTAGAACATAAAAATCCATTTTTTATAAAAAGCTGTGCATTTGGGTACTCCATATTGTCACTGTCATAGTTCCTGTTTTCTGTGCGAACGTCATGTTATTGATTCATTACCAAGGTAAAGATTGCAACTTTCGTCATAACGCGGCATTAGATGTTTCACATAAAAAATCAGATTTCTGTACAATCTAACGTACTCCAGATCTTTAATTACCGTCGGACCATCTAATCTAACTATTATACCGATTAATTAATGATTTTTGCTCTTTACATACGATTCTTTACATTTATGATGCTTATCATAAAAATGTGATGCGCCGACATCAACGTGTTAATGATAAAGGTATTTAAGAGCATAAGAACAATCGATACTATTAATCTGCCATCATTATTAGCAGAAAACATAACTTAAAAATATTAATCTAATTAGTGGCTTTGTTCGCGGCATTGCAGTAGGATTTTAAAGCGGATATTTCGTCTCACTATTACAATACTTGCTTAGTTAAAATTGTGTCTGAGATAATATATTAAAACGTCAGACGGAGGTAAAAAAATATACGTGTATTATTTTTTCAAGATACCGTAAGTTATCAAAACCAATACAGAACATGAGAAAAGTTTAATTATACACAAGAATTACTCATATATGTGAGCAATTTTTCAACGTACTCGACACTGACATTAAGGCATTTGTGGTAACGGGACACCAGCTTTTATATACACTCCTCATAACACGTTTCAGCCAATGTTGTACATGAGTTTTCAGCTCCGCATTACTGTTAAACCGCTGCACAACTATTTTTCATCTTGGAGAACAAATTCCGGATTGTAGGACAGGTGGTCAAACAACTTCCAACCGAAATTCTTGATAAGGTTTGTAGTCGTGCGTTATCATGAAAATAGACAATGCCTTATGACATTATACCTCCCTCCCTTCCTCTCTCTTTCTCTCCTTTAATTTTGTATTGTTTTTCGTAGACGTTTAAGGGCATCGTATATCTGACAGATCGGCGGTGATGCGTTGCGGTGCGCGGCACTTTCATCTTATTATACTGTTCTATGACGTCAAAGAACAATGTACAAAAATGTGAAGGTTCACGGTACGTCGGTGTAGTAGAGCAGAGCAGAACCCATTCATTGATTTGATTTTCAGCAACAGAGCTTCAATTGTACTGACAGATAAATTATTAAACACTATTGCGGACGCGCCAACTCAACACTTTGAAGTCGTTTAATTTATAGTGAAATATCCGTCCGACAATTTACAAACATGATCTATCACTTTTACAGGTGCCAGGCAAAGTTTCAGCCGGAGGTACGAATACCTTTTGTGTGCATTTCTAAGTTTTAATTCTTCTGACGTGTTTTTAGCACATGTTTTGAGCAAATTTCTAGCCAATGACACTTCACAAATTCCAGGAGGAAGCAACATCATAGGATTTCTGCGGCCGCTAACTCTTGGTCTATTACTACAGTTTTATATTATCAACTGATTTAGTCAAAATAATTTGATTTGGATTAAAAAGAAAAAATAATTGATTTTCAGGTTATGTCAAATGATCATTTAACTATAGGAACAATTCCTAATTGCCATTTAGCAAGTTTCAACTATTTTGAAGATATTTGAAGGTGTAGAACGTTAAAACAATAATTACAAAAATTAGAAATTGTTGCTTTAACACAATATTAAAGCAGTCTTGCCAAGCACTAACAAATGTTTCAGTTTTGACAAATCCTAATCATTCTACTAGAATACAAGTAAAATGATAAGGGCATGTTTCTAGAAATTGTCATATATGTCAATATCTAGAAAGATAACATTTGGTGCAATGTAGGTAAAAATATAATCCAAGCCAACAGACTGACAATTTTTTATGTCATTTTTTGATCATTTCACAACAAAGGTGCCATTTTATAAATTTTACAACGTAAAATGTTTATTATAAAATTTCAGTTAACGGATAATTTTGTTATCTAAACAACAGATGCAAAAAACTAAGTAACTTACGTATGATTTTCAAATAATCATTGTTTACGTAACCATTTTTTTCTACCAGATTCTATTAAAAACAAATGGCATATGAGCTTTCATTTTGTAAGATTTTTTTAAATAAAAATCAACTATTGCAGATTAGAAATTACAGTCCATTACCATTAAGTTACAAATACTTAAAGAACATGAATTGAGAAATTATTTGTAAAATATTTATCACAACGATGTAAAATTTTTGACTTAAAAATTACTAAATTATTATATAAAAATATCATACGTTAACTGGGATCTATATTATTTGTCTTTTCAATAGCATGAGTTGAGATGTTGTATTTTAAGCATTTAATGCATATGATACATTAAAAATTCAGACGATAGTTGCTATTGCACTTTCACATATCATTTGTCATTTAAAAAAATACTGCAAAATAAAAAATGAAGTAGTCCAGTCCAGTCCATACAAATTTTATACTATTAACGGTAAATTATGTCTACTGCCTGGTTGTCGACGTTAATAGTATACGTGTATAAACTTGAACTCAATAAATCATTATGCAACCACACAGTTCTTTACTTATATCTGTTAATTTTATTTTGTTTAATTTTTACTTTGCGCTGGGTTGGGAAATCAAAACTTCTAGTTGCATACCATACATATCACATGGCTACACAAAACAAGAAGCGTACTATAGCGTGAGTTCCAAACATTAATGACATAAATCTAACACTATTTTTATTAAACCGTCAAGTATTCCAGAACAGAGCCAGAAGGGTGAACCTGGAAAGTAATTGACATGGACATATGTAGAGCCTGAATTGTTATAAGAATCGACCTATAAAAAGTAATTTTGTTCTGAAGTACTTTTAAATCTAAGCATACTGCATAAAAAATCATAAATTACTTATATTGCTCCAGGTAGATTATATTTTAAGACGCATTTGAAGACAAAACTGGTAAATATGAGTTCAAACAATCATTTCAGATTGCGAATAAATACAAGTTAAGTTTACTGTAATAGTAAAATATATATCTGAAAATTTACAGGAAAAGTATGTCGTGTAAGATAAATATAACTATAAAAATAAATGTAGGAAGAAAATTCACAAAAGGCCTCATATTTATAAATATTGTGACCATAATAAAAGGTCGGTACAGTACACTCGTATTCACTTTATTTTATTTTGATTATGTGGCCGCCTTTGTGTGCTTTGAGGGCGCTGGAGCGCGCTACATTTGTCAAAGCCTAATGGAAACTGCAAACCATTCCACAGCAATTGATTTCAACCGCAATTCCAAGTTCCTTGCAGGAATATTCCCGAGCGAACGGCAAGGATCAAGTCGAGAAAACTATTTTGTCGCCATAGAAGTTTCGCACAGGTTGTAAAACTAAAGTGGCAACTAACCCTTTTTAACAAACTCATTTCCAACAGGTCTTAACATTTATCGTTGTAGCAAAGTAAATATTTATCTCTAATTAGGAACTTACATAAATATATCATTAGCTATAAAAAAACCTTTCATTGGAATGAGATACATCAAGTATTCATGCGTCATAGCAAATAATCCTACAAAATTACAATAATATCGATTAGGTTTACATTTAGAACTGAAATTATTCTTCGACAAAACTATATCCGTGCGTTATTCAATTTGATGTTATTGAATTCGTGTGTAAATTGTGAATGATTGGAAAGGGCTATTGGATCGAGTCCGTGTGGAGAATAGGTTCTTCTTATAGGATAGAAGACCCAATAACTTAATCCTGGTGCAAGGATAATGGTCCATTACACGGCCATCGCACCCTAACTCGTTGGGCGATCCTTGCCACGGGGTAGTTTCACTGTGTGCTACTCGATTATCATCCCTTTAATCCACGTCATACGCCTCGTCATTTGAAATTATAACCGGAAGCAATCAAATGAATATATACCAAATACATTAGCACTTTGGCCGATTAACGTTTAAATGGGAACGTTGATTCACAGCGCTGTAAATTAACGAACCTGCATATAATAGCTTTCATAATTTAATTTCTTAAATTATTTGTATTACGCATAGAATGAAGTTATTCAGTAAGCGCGTGGAATATCTGGAAAATTTATACCAATTTGTTTTATTTTCGCGAAAAATCTCATGATGGTGTACGTGCCAATGGAAATATCATGGAGAGCAAATCCCTAGTGCACGTGCTCATCTCAAGTATTGCTCTCATCTATGATGTCCACGTGTAAGAGTAGACACTGCTACACAATAACACAGATATAGTTTTTTCCTTTATTTCATTTTTTTCCGTTCGAATCAGAGCTTTATTTAAATTCAGATATTCATAGACTTGCAGTTTCACTTCCTCTGTTTTAGATTTATGGTTCAATTTTTTCACAGAAATAGGTTCTATTTTCTAAGGTTTGATTTAGTAAAAACTCGATCAAAAGTTATTAAAATGATTTATATTCAGAAATAATCAGAAATTTTACATGTATTTATTTTACAACAGTTATTTGCTTTTATCTTAGTTTTTCGTATTCTATTTCTTATGTTTACCGCTCCATTTATCATAAGCAGCGAACGGCAAAAGCCAAAGCGATTTGTCTTCCAAAGTATAATGCTGGAAAAGTGGTTACAAAACGAGCAAGTGCACATCTATAAAGCCACATTTGTTTTATGTTCTTGCGTTTACAAGTTGCAATATTTATTTTAAGAGTGAAATAAATTCATCCATGCAAACCATCATTTCCTTCCTCCCTTCAATTTTCATTTCAACTAACCAATTAATTTTGCGAATATATTTCTATCGCGTATATAATAAACTGTACACGAAAATAACTTGGGGAAATATTAATGGCTTTCTTATGAAAACTAAAAACAAAGTTTTCTTTGAATTTTAATAACATCGTTATATGCCCTCCTCCCTTGTTATTTCCTTCGGGAAGATGTACGGCTTGTATAAAATATTTTAGATCATATCCAAAAGCGGAAAGTAGACCATTAAGATATGGCCGTTAGGAAGGCGATGTAAAACAAGTATGACTGCCTTATTATGATTTTAATAAATGGTTAATTTTATCTAATACTTTTTCTTTAAAGCGGTGTTATATTATGATTTCCAAGAAAAGGGTGATACACATCTTTGTAAATTTACATCTGTACATTCCAGCAATGGAAGGTGTTAAAAATCTGTATTGCATTTATAATCGACGATTTTTGTAAGCATATTTATTCAGTGACCGTACAAAATAATTTATAGATGCAAAAATATACTACCTACAATACATACGTAGTTTGTTGAACTGCATTCAAAACGTTCAAGGTAATAATATTTGAAACCTCATATTTAATGCAAGAAAGTTGCGTTAGCGTATGGCGCTATGCCAAATATTTATTTCTCAGAAAATATCGTTAAAAACTAAAATACAGCTCAAGTGAAAATAATTTCTGAAACAATTTTTAGTTAATATTCTACTTTCCTATTTAATTTACTATACAGTATGTTTTACATATAAAATTGTAGAGCTATTATTTAAATTATTATATGAATCTAATTAACTTAAAAACTTTAAAATAGATTCTTAAATAATTAAGTACTGTGCCCATTCGACATGTTATTTATTGTATGAACAATGCCTTGCTAGTTGAAATTAAAACTTTTACACATACCCATGACAACTATTTTCCAAGTTGTTGAAGATTTTAATAGAAATAGTTTTAAATTTATTTCTCATGTTAATAAAATCGCACGTACATAAAATTATTGTTTTAATTTCATAATTCCACAGTTTCGGTTATTTCAATTTAATTTACTATTTTATTTAATAACTCCCATTATTTTGCACGCATTGCGATATATACTCTCTAAAAATTGAGATAATCAGTTGTACCATTAATGTTCGCTTATAAAATATTTAACTGTGGAATCACAAATCAAATGGTACGATGGCAATACATTTTCACTTAATTAACTTACGTTGTCAAATAAGATTTATTAATATTATACACGTTCCGATTTCATATAAATCAAAAAATAAAAATAAATATGACTTTGTTTTTGTTTTATAATATTGAAACACGTCCATTTTTATTTTGAAATGTGAAATAATGTAACAACATTTTATATAAACTAATTTGTATATCTCCAAAATCTGCATATTTTGGTTTTTGTTGCATTAAAAAAATTGAAAATACAAAAAAAGATAAATAATTTATTTATGTTTTCCCTTTAGAGGAAAATAAAATATCAATAGATGGCGCTGTTGAGATGGCAAATGCGGAAAACAAAACCTACGTGATTAGTGACAAGTCAGTGTCAAAACCTGCAAAATACGAAAATATAAATAAAAATTATATAAAGTCGGGACAAGGTAATAAGTGTGTCGAACATACCGACCGGACCCACCTGTACTTTTATACTATCCTGCAACAATACAGGCTAACATTCTACTTATCTTATTGAATCTAAACTGATTGATGATACGTTTAACGTAATTGGGGGAAAAGTTTTAGTTTTAGTAGTTTTTACATTGCTAGCTCTAGTTTTATAATTACTCAATTGCCGAGTAAAAGTCGTCGTTAGAACTAGAAACCAATTGCTATGATTGGCATTTTTTTTTCTTTCATTATATAAAATAAATACTTAACTTAATATAATACGTAACAAATCTGCTTCGATCGACATGCAACTTACCTGTAAACAAAGAAAATATAATTAATACAATAAATCATATTATTAAGTGCGTATATAATAGAAATAAATAATGCAACAATATATTTAAAAAAATACTGTAGATATTTAAATTTGCAATTTAAACCATCTCATAATAATATTAAATTAACACAACGACAACATTTTCCACATCATAGTTGGAAATTAAAACTCATCACCACCCGATGAACATTTTAATTAAAATTTAAGCCAACCACAAACTTTAGTTCAGTGAAAATAAACAAATTTCTAAATTCAGACCCTTTCAGAATTGCATAATTGTAAAGTACCATTCATGAAAATAATCTAAGTTCACATTGCGAAAGTAATTCGTCGACCCGAGAAATCTTTTAAAATCAAAGAACCTTATAAGGGACGTATTCAATAGCTGCATTGAAAATATAAATTATGCGGCGCCGGTTCCTTTTCTACGTTTCTTTGCCCCGTTCGCCATTTCCACGAATGTCCATATCAATAGAATATTTTATAGCAATATTAAAATCAATAGTTATTAATATTAGACATATATAGGTAATTGTACAACAGAACGTCTTGTAAATAATTATGAATAAAAATATATTTAACACTTAATTGAATGGTTTAAAAAATATTATATATATATATATATATATATATGTTTTTCTTATAAATAAAAAATATCATGTAAATTTATTTTGCATTCAAATAAAAGTTATTATATAAGTCTAAATTTTCAACAGATGAGGCGCTATGTTTAAATTTTTTTATATAATGTACTATACCATATTCTACTGAATGTAATGATTGATTGTTATTTAGGGCATTGTGCATGCATTTTTTCTACGTCCCAACCCGCGACCGCAAATTAAATTCAAATTCTATTTAATATCTACTACACAACATCCTTATTATAATCAAGAAAATTCAATTTTAAATTTTAATATATTCATATAACCATTATTTTTTACATAAGTCAGCAAGCCAATGAGTTTAAACTTAGAAATAAATAATGAAAAATTATATATGTGCAGAACAAAATATATATGTGAAAAATGTCATAGATGAACATCAAAATTATGAACCCAACTCAAATGCTGAAGTAGTATAATATTTCATCCGCTTCTAATTAAACACATACAACCCATTAATAATAAGGTTTCTATTCTAATTTTCTGACCAGCATTATATGTGTTTGTGTGTGAAAAGAAGATCCAGCGATAAATTTTCAACTTAACCTCACGCAGAGACGCCTGCAAGATTAATTTATCACGCGTAACTACGTAATCTCGGTGCACTAATTTAGTGGTCGCCTTTAGCAGGATTCCAACTCGTCCTTAATATTCATTCTAATATCTCCGTCAGAGCGTTTGCAGGACATTGCAAAAGCCCCCTTTCTGTATGACGCCTCGTTCATTCCATCCGACACGTCGACGCTTGCACTAAACGAAGAAATTAAAGTCTAACTTCATTATCGCAAAAAACGGTAGAGCGAGCGAAGTAATTATACGCGCGCATATACAGGATGAAGTTAATTTAATTAAAAAGTGTCAGCCTAGCAAAGGGGCCGAACATGGGAGATAACATTTTTTTAAATTCAA
>JARJEC010043893.1:0-22601 GCA_030264575.1 Tachinus sp. AB-2021 | reverse complement strand
TTAACAAGGTTTTATTATCATTTTTTCCAACCTGCATAGTTTTGTTGTAAAATAGGAAAAAAAAAATTTATATTTCTGATTGTTTGTCATTAGGCGTTTTTGATTTTGACACTTATTTTTTTTGTCCCTTGGTACGAAAAATATTTCCAATATTTAAATATAGTATAGGATTTTTGTACTTAAAAAATGTAAAATAAGTACATGTTGCATAAATATGCATTAATTAGCAAAATATGCGTAAAAATCATAGCATTGCGAGAGAATGTCGAAAAACTTTTTTTTTTAATATTTTGATATAATTAATGCATGTTTACTAAAATTTTTAAAAATAGACCAATAAATGCTTTGTCGTACTGAATTATACGCTGAAATTTGTTTTGCGGTCGTTTTAATAGTTAAGTTTCCATGTTTTTGTCAAAAAATGTAAGCATACATGATAAAACTTTTCCCTCAATAATATATTTTCGCCATCATTTTTTTACAAATCATTTTAAATTCAATTAGTTAAGTAAAATGTTGGCATGTGTTGATGGAGGATAGTATAAAAGTAAAGGTGGATCCGATTGACTCACTTTACTTGTCCCGGTTTTATATAATTTTAATTTATATTTTTATATTTAGCGGATTTCGGAACTGATTTGACACTAATCATGTAGGTTTTGTTTTTTGCATTTAACCATCTTAAATCTATTGGTTTTATAATTTTTTTTCTGTACGGAGAAAAGTAACAGATTTGTATCTTTTTTGTATTTTCGAATTTTTTATGAAACAAAAACCAAAATATGCAAATTGTAGAGATCTACAAATTAGTTTATATAAAATTTTGTTATCCATTTCTTAGTTTTCTTGTAAATTGATAAAAAAATTTATGACTTAGGTATTAAAATATAAATCTAAATTGTAATTCAATTTCTAGGGTTAAATTACTATAGAATTAAGCAACTACTTTTTTTCATTTGTTATTCTGTTCAAATCGAGGCCGATTATGGCGATTTTTTAAAGGAAAATTGACCACTGCGTTTTGCCAACCAATCGAAACAAATTTTTGGGCGGCACAACTAGAGCTTACTTTTGACATATTACCGAAATTTTAAGATCAATATATTAAAAGCTGTTTGATTTATGCGTGATACTTACATACAGATAGTTTTGTAAAAACCACTTTTTTTATTCAGGGTGCCCCAAAACGTATATTGCCATTGAAATTTAAATTTTGAATTTTTGGTATGAATCCAATACCTTTCTTTATATAGGGGAAAAAGTAAAGAAAATTTTGGTGTAAATATATGTGATAAATATTGATTAATATCCATAAATATCATCAAAATTGATAAATATGAATTATCATCGGCAAACCCTCAGACACATACTAGGATAAAATATTTAAAATGTCAAAATATATTGTGTATTTGCGGATAATAGAACTGCACAGTGTCATATAAGTTAAATACCATTTTTATTAAATATAAATAAACAAAACTGTCTTTATAATGCACAAAATTTCCTAAAATATGTATTAAATCTGCATAAAACCTGGAATTAAGCAAACTAGCATAACCTAACCTAACATAACTTTAAAATGAAATTAACAACTCCGTAATATACAGATATTAAGCTTTCATAATTCAACTTTTGTTTTAATAAGCTATTATATGGTAGGTTTTATTTAATTTAGATATAACGCGTTTTATGTGATGTTGGAATTGTAGATTTATATCCAATGTAATTTCTAGGATAAAGTCACTTGTTCGTTATTAATGGGTATAGAATCAATGGAGTTGAGTTTTAGATATATTTAAAAATAAGTTGTTTTTGGCACACCTTTGATAATTTTTGTAATTTTTCACTGGTTACATTCCTCAAATAAATCTGTTTTAATAAAAATTGACAAATCATTAGCAAACATGTATAGTTCCCAATATTAATATAATCGAGTAAATCATTAAGAAAAATAGGAAATAGAAATGACCCTCCAATACTATCTTTGGGTACCACAATGTCATCGTTATCAATAAGATCTGGTTCAATTTGACAAACATTTTGTGGTATTCGAGATATGAACGAATTGTTTACAGGACTACATATGCCGCCTAGTGCTGCAAGTTTCTTCAACATAAAGGGGAAATTGGGATAATGAAAAGCTTGTGATAAGTCAAAGAAAAGTGCTAACACTTCCTTATTATTATTTAGCTCAGCATATATTCCTTGTACAAAATTAGTTAGAGCTGTTTTTGTTTCATTTTTTCTAAAATAATCTTGGTCAGTGCTAAATAAAAAATTAAAAAATGAGTTTTTTGTCTGCATACATTTAGGTTATGATGTTACTAATTTTAGTTAATGATTCAGGAAAAAAAACATTGTTTGTGCATGTATGTATTCATGACTTGTGCAATGAATAGATATATTATTGATGAAAAGTTTATTTTTTTTGAATCATAGCAATTGTTGAAAAATATTGGGCAAAAATGTGCACATTTTTTAATCATCTATTATAATTTTGTTATTTATATATAATTGAATTGGTTTAGCTTTTTTAAGATTCAAGTTTTTCTTTAACCTTTAAATTCTTTAGATTATTAGACTCTCTGCAAACTTGTTAAATCGCAATTTGCCTGTTTTTGTTTTAGTAATTTTTGTAGTAATGAAGCAGAAAATATTCAAGTAATAACATCCACCTATTTTCATTTATTAGTTGATCTTATTCGCATACGATAAAGTACATTTTTTAATCATGTTAAATTAACTTGGCCTCGAAATACTCGAATAATTATAAATATGTACGTATAACACTTTTAATAATATCCTATTATATTGCACATACGCAAAGAACAATCACAAAAAGTGTACATAAAAGGTTTTTTTTTATTTATCTTACTTTTCTATATGATTTGAGTAAAAATAGTTAATTACAAAAATATGCAGTATTTCTGAACATAATGAGTATATTCATACTGAAAATTATAAAATTAAAACTCCACAAATATAATAAGAAAGATATTTTATTCAAATTATCTTATTCACAAACCATATATACTTTGCCATCTATGTGTCATTATCAATGGCGATTAAATTATAAAAAAAAATCTCCATAGAGATGGCGCTCGGTTAAATAAAATCGAAATATTGTTTTATGAATTGGTTTATGAATAAGATAAGTTGAATCAAACACTTTTTTTAATTACATTCGTGGAGTTTTTATTTAATAATTTTCAGAATGAATATTTTTGAATTCCACCATGTTTGGACATCAAATATTGAATATGGAGTATATTTAGAATTTTAATTATATCTTATACACGCGTATAAGACAAATTGAATGGAAACGAGGTTTTTGTAAATGTAGTTGTAAAATTTAACAAATTTTAGTTTAGAGTTAGACTATTGAGAAAGTTTTTCCAACTAAAGTAAGTCATAATACGCCATATTTTAAAAGTACATTCATACTATTGATTGATGATCTAGTATAGGGTTCTGCAAATCTGATTAACAAATACAATTGAGCATTTATTTTTCTAATTTTGATGTACATTAGTAAGTAGCAAAATTAGTTAAATACATTTATTTTTTCCGGTTTAGAAGATTTTTGCCTTGTAAGTATAAGCATGAGCATGATGTTATCCATTCCTTAAAATGTCAAAATTGTAATCAAGTTTCCATTGGGTAAACGTCCCAAAATCTACAGCCCCGAGTGTTCATTACGATACTGTGCACATTTAAAATTATAATAATACCCAAATTAAGTTTCAAGGCCAAACAAATTATTTAAAGAAAATATATTTTAATTTTAATTTAACAAAATATGATTTTAAATATATGACTACATTTAAGGATTTATTTGTAAATCTATTTTCAAATTTTGTTGCACAATTTCCTATTATGAAGTCCTCTTGAATTTAATATTGATAGTTTTGTGGAAAGGAATGTTTTGTTAAAAAAGCTGCATCTTTAAAGTTCTCAGGTCATCGTGATTATAATAGTTGCATAAAAATTGATGAGATAATATTACTAGAGCGCCATTTTCTAGCTATTGTGCCATATGTTATTTTTAATAGCAGATCAAAATAACTTTGTATAGACATGTTTTACAATAAATGGAGAAAGGTGGTAATTTTATTTTTGTACTTATTTGCTTATTTTGCATTTCTAAAGTATGTGCAAAGCCCACTTTGTTTTACATATTATGTATAGTCATAATTACTTAAATAATTGAAAATTTTAGAAATAATGTCCCATAAATTTTGAGGACGGCAGAAAATTGAAGTGAGCCAATATTATTAGCTTCTATAAAATGAACAATGTGATGACATCTGAGCCTTTATGCATTTATGTCGGCAATTTTAAAATAATTCCTAGACTTGTTTTTGCTGAACTGTTTTCTTTATGCATTTTTTTTTCTTTTCAGGTAAGCATTCATGACATAACCAGACCTTCACATATTTGGTACAGCTTGGTAAAATTTTTATTTTTATACTAAAATATGCTGTAAATGGCAAAATGATTTAACAAATTTTAAAAAATTAGTTTGTGGATTGCGGGAAATACGACGATATACCAGGATGCTTTAACTATATTTTTTTCTTTTTTCAATATAATCTGTACAAATCCAAATAGTTTATACGGCGATTATTGCTTAATAAATAAAACTAGTTAAAATAAAGAGATTTATTGAACATTTATTTCCAGATCATAAAATTAATTTTAATTTTCTCATGCGCGTGCAGATGAGTTACACAAGAGCTCTCTTATTGCATGATTCAATCAGTTAGTTGCAAAAGGGCAAATACCGAATCCGCCTTACACGTAGATATTGGCTATGTCGGCTATGAGGAATTTGGCGCGTCGCGTCGGAACGAGTTTCCGATGCAGAAACACATTGCAGACATTATTAAATCATTATTCAAGGTAAACCAGTATCTTTTAGCACAAATATTCCCATTCAAAACAATAAACGCCCATTCTAACGGCTATATTAATTTTACTATCTGCAGCCAAGTAAATAAAAACTAGACTTACGCTGTACTCGAAATAGAGCGAATTGACTAGAATGCATTTAATATTTTTAAATCTCTAAAAATACGTTTTATTCAAGGTACATTTCGGATGTTCTTTTATTGTATTTAAACCATTATTCATTGTTTAGTTTTGTGAGGAAAATATAAAGGCCGTAATCCATTAACCCACAAAACTTTCAATAGTTTCAATGGAGTCTGATTAATTTTCTCATATCAGGTCCAACAATGCGAATGAATGTAACTGTGATTTTAGTTCCGGTGGAGTATGGGAGATTCACAGGTTCCATGCCACTGACTTCCGATTTAAAAAAGTTTAACTTGGTATTTACATTGCATGGTGAATGATAAATGCAGGATTGTATCACGAGGTTATTCACCTTAATTTTTTTGAATGATTAGTTGATCAATTGTTTGATTATTTAAACCAGCATTCTTATTACAAAATATATTATGTTAAAACATTTAAGCTTTACTATGGATCTTTATTATTTTATAATTATACACATCGAAGAATTAGGATAAATATATAATTTCTTTTTAATTCCAATTTAACAATGTAATTATAATTAGTTTTTTCTTGTGTATCTATTTATATCTAAACAAGATACTTAACAGAGCTATTTATGTAGCATCGCATAGCTTCATTTCCGAAGTTGATTTCTTTAGTAAATTTTGTTACTGGAAACTGAAAGTGTTTCTAAACATTGACTTTGTTTTATCAGTTGAGTATAGTCAATAGTTTACAGTGTTCAACGACATATACAAAATAAGTTACTGCTTCTTGTTCGTCCACCTTGAACACGCAAACTCATTATCCTGCAGGAGACACGGGCTATCAATTACATTATGCACGTAATGTAAACTGCGGTCACTTTACTGTAAACACTTACATAATTTTTGCAAATAATTTGAATATTTGAAATATGAACAGACTGCAAGTAATATTTATTGGCTATGAATTAAATACTTACTATTATTTATTTGTTGCTGATAACAAAAGAAAGTAATACAAACCTCGTGTGAACGCCACTTGTTGATGTGAACAGTTTTTACTTGAACAATTCGACCGATATGCTCCGAAGTAAAAGGTTTATATATTATAATTACGCAAGTCTTTATATGACAAAGCATAGAATAATACTTACAAATAATGCACTTAATGTTTGTTGATTGTTTTACAATTTGCATCTAAGTAAGCCAATGGCTTATGAAAACCGATTTTGATTGGACCAACAGCTTATAGAGTGACTTATAACTACCAGCGGGTATTGTACAATTTCTTAAATAAATGTAAATAAAACGCACTTTATATACTTTTCCGCGATTGATTTTTTAATACTAATGGGTGAACTTACCTATCTAACACTGTGTGCCAAGTATGAGTTGCGACGCATTGGTGTGTTGCAAGTGGTTATTGGTTAGATTTTGGACAGACAGAAATTTAGAGGCAATCTAATTTTCTTCATGTTCTAACAGGTGCGTTTTACATTTTTATTGTATTATGTGAGTCCCAAACTCATACCTTTTTTGCAAAAACACTAATATGTGATGCTTTCATTTAAGAAAAATCGAGGTCTGAGGGGAATATATATATTAGCTATGACAGTATACGAAGGCCCTTTTACAATTTTTATATTATAATAATAAAACAATCCACATTCTCAAAGACATCCACGATAAACGGTTCGCAATTTATAACACTTACACAATTGAGTAAGATAGCGCCAGCAACGTTATTAATATTTCCGACATTAATTTATATCTATATCTAGTTTTTACTTGTTACAAAAATTGTACAAACATCTTGTGTACAAATTTTCTTGCGTTCATGTCGCCTGTGCTTCAAATTTTACATTCACTCAGGAAAATTAATTTACCGCAGTGAAGTAGTTAGAGTAGTTTGTAAATTTCTTGTTTAAACATTGATTGGCAATCTTTAACGTAGTTTTTAGGCTAAACTTAATAAACCACAAAAACATTGAGAAACTGGAAATTTAAAATTATTTTTATAATTAAACATTTAGTAAAACTGTTTAAACTAGTCTGTGTTAAATACATCATTCACCACATCAGTTTCCATTATGCTCTTAAAAGAAAGTAGAAATATATAATATACCGTAGAAAGTTAAACAAAATACAATCGTATAAATGCGTATGTTGGTTACACCTTACAACAGCCTACGAGGTTATTTCTTGTTTTAAATATGGATGTTTTGAAAATTTGTAATATAATTTCTTGTAAAACACGATTTGTCAAATATGAGCTGGCTGCGTTGTCAAATTAATTAATGGCAGAGATTTTTTTGTTTTTATAATGTACTACTAGGTGCAGGATTTGAAATAAACTACTATGTTTTTTATCACAATTTATTTAGTCACACCGTGACTGCGGTTTCGACTGAACCTAAGTCTTCATCAGACATTACATGAGTCTGATGAAGACTGAGGTTTACTCGAATGTGTAGTCACGGTGTGACTAAATAAATTGTGATAAAAAACATAGTTGTTTATTTTAAATCCTGCATTATGAATTATCATTTAGTAACGGTCGTTTCTATCAATTTTCTAACTACTAAGTGATAATTGGACATTGGTCGGGGATTGGTTATTATTTACTGTCGTGTTCATTCTCAAGAAATAGAAGAAAAATAACTAAAACAAAATTAAACAGTAAGATTATCGAACTATTGTTATGAGTCACACTTTAACGTTGTTCATAGACAATAGAGAAATTAAAAAAAATTAAACAGTCGTAATCTATGCACATTTTGGATTTGGCAAAGAACTTGGAACAAGAAAGGCGTTTTTCGGTATTAATATTTTACTAACGCTGTTTATTAAATTTAAATCATTATGTCTTAGCGTGTTACATTAATTTTCAAAAGACTTTTAATGAAATGTAACATAATAAATTCAGTAGCTAATCATTAAAAAAAAATGACTACATGAGAATAATTAGTAAGCAATATTGTGGCCAAAGGACCAACATAAAATTTGAAAACCACCTAATGGATAACATTGAGTTTTGCTATAGCATAAAGTAAGTACGCATTCTATCCCCACTACTAATATAGTAAAGTTATTTTCAACGATACCTTAGAAGAATTGATTAAAGATATGCAATACTTTCTAGAAAAACTAAATAATCAATGTAACAGACACTATTTAAAAATAAAATTCATTAAAATTAATAATAATTCTCACATTTTATGATACTGTTACAATTATTTTATTCCATATTGGTTTTGTGCACCTAAGAAAAATCAGCCGTTTTTTGGCCTTAATCCTTGGACTTTTTTTTAGTATTTAAATTTAAAATTCACCAAATTAGTATAAATAATAATATATTGTGCAACTTTTTTGGATTTTTGTTTAAAATAAAAAATATTAACAAATGTTAATTATAAAGTTATTCTACTTATGATTAAATTTTCAAAATGAAATTGTATTAGTACGAAGCAAAAGACGATCTAATAATTGTAAATTTACAATTTTGTAGTTTCAATGGTATTTATTACACCCTCCAAAACTCAAATCTCCAAGTCCAAGGATATCGCCCAAAAACGCCTGATATGTTCTATTGTTTTTAGTCTGTGATATAATGTTAAAACTTGCTTCATTTAATAAATAAAATTTTATTGGTTTATTATTTAAATATGTATAACATAACACAATTAAAATACCGTAAAAATATTTTTGATTTTAATTTAATTTAAACTAATATGGTTTTCAAGTTAACTGCACCGTTAAGCATCATGCAATGTCATGCAACAATTTTATGTTTAATTTATAAATGTCATGCAACAATTTTATGTTTAATTTATAAAATGCTTCTACACCATTTTAGAGCTCGAGTGTTCAATTTAGCACAAAATGTGCATTTTATGCAAGTTTATTAGCACGATCTTCAATAGCTAGCTCATGCTGTGGTTTCTGCAAGCGCCAAATTCGAAACGTGATATTAGAATTTCTATCTTCGTCTGATAATGATGATTATATTGATGAAACAAAACTTTGTAATTAATAACTTTCTGGAAATTATTTATGGTTTTGATATTAGCATTGCAAAATCAAAGAAAAACTTGTAAAATTTTGTAGTGTAATTTTTAATGACTTTTGTATATAAATAAATAATAACATTTGTTATATTATTCTTTATTTGTTTGTTATTCTCATATAAATAATATTGTTGATTTAGTTTAGTTTAGAACTTTATTTTTACCAATTTTTCCCATGTTATATGTGTCACTCGTTTGTTGTAATTTTAAAAATTGCAAAATTGGCGGGAAATGTATAAAAAAGGTGCAATTTTATAATGCAACAAGTGACAGAACTGACTTTGTGCCATCTGCATTTTACGCGGATCTAGCTCGAGCTCAGTAACGTAAACGCTATAAAGTAAAATAAAAATTTTAAGTTGGTGCGACGCCATTGGCTAGATGCTTTATAATTACTAATATCATTAATTGTAATATTTGTGACATTATAAATATTTTTATTTAAAATATGTTCTTTTTTTTAAAATTAATTTGTAAAAATTGTAGAAGTAAAAAAAGCATAGCCTGCAACAACACGTTTTGAAGGCAATTCTGCACTCGCAGAACCGACTCACCAACCTTTTCCAATCGCAAAGAATATGCCGTATTTTAACTTGTTACAGAATATACCATTTTAATACTCATTATTATAATCTTATTTTTATCATATTTACAAGAATACCTGCATTAGCTTTTCTTCTCTAATCAAGTTTAAATTAAAAATATACTTGGTAATATAGCAAAGTTTCTAATAAAATTAAAATGATAACCTAGATAATGTGACGTGTTTTTGGCCTTTTTTGGTAACTGGTGGTATTGCCGTGCGTTCTTTCTTGTGCCGGTAGATGGAATTAGCAGTAGCACTCTGGTGAAGGTTGATCTATAAACTCTAGCTACTCTTGTGACCACTTTTCATTGCGTCCATGCCAGGATGTTTCTTTACTTGGTCCAGTTTTTTTATATCTGGATTTTGTATAGTTATGTAATTGACCACGCTATAAAATAGTTTTTTTGTCTTGTTTAGGACAACTAATGTTTGATTTGGCATGAGCCTTGTTAGTTCAATACATAACGTAATCTAACTCAACTTATAAATTTTATTATTCTGCACACATTTATATTTATCATTATATATTCAAGTTCTATATACCATTAATGAAATTGACACTTTGGTGTTATATTTGGACTTTTGAACAACTTTTACATTTTGACAAATATAGAAAACAAAGTTACTGTAAATTTAATTGAACCGTAGGACACTCTGTACATATCAAGAATTATTAATTGCGCCACAGAGTTCGTCAGAAAAGTCTATACGCTTTTTGTGAGACTGTATTTTGATAATCATATTGTCAAGTATTTTGAATTTCTTGTATGTTGTAGTATGTTATTTTGCTGAACTGATACTGGTACTTTTAGTACGGTATTGAGAAAATATCATGACTGAATGAGCCTACACGCCGCAGTAAGAATAATGCATGTAGAAGTGATTTCAGTGAAGTGGGGATGAGCAGCATACAACAAATTCTAAAATTTACTAACTGGATCATTTCACAATTACTTAACTATACGCAGAGACATCAAATTGGACAAAAATGCCCATCGAGAACTATTTAAAATGCCCATTGGAAACTTTTGCCATGAAGGTTTTATATGCATTTAGCATATGCAGCTATCTCGATGTAACTGCGGTGACCATTCGTCGTTCTAACATATAGCGGTTAATGGCTAATATTTTGGACATATACTTAACCATGTGCTTAATTGAAGATAGTACTACGTGCATGTATGATTTGTATTTAAATGTGAAACAAACACAGAATAAACATTTTTAATTAAATTTCCATAAATTTGTTTTTTTAACAATACAATATATGATAATAATATAAATAATTTTTGTTCTTTAAAGTGTGTATACATTTTTCTTGCGGACTTTGCGATCGATAAATGCACCCGCGTTTGAATAAATATTTAATTAATAATTTTAAAATACATGAAGTCACGTAGTCCCCGTGTGTACCGGCATTTGAGGTATTTTTAATTTTGCTGCACGGATTCTTTTGATTTTATTTTGTTTGTTGTCATGAGCAATAAACTATATTTAATATACGTGGGGTGTTCTTTGCCCTTAAGATTTAATTAAAGGAAGCGTGTAAGTGGAAATATAGAATAATTTTGTCTGAGTTATTAAGATCAAACACGACTGTAATTACATATAATAATTTAATTAATGTGTTTAAATTTTTTGAATTAAACTAGTTTTTCTCGCAATTACAATTATTTCGTAAATTTTTCTTACTTATACGCTTATATATTTAACAAGGCGATTGTTATTCGGTTAAAATTTGGCGTCGGCCAATTCTCGGAAGAGTCGAAAGGAAGCAATAAGCCGGAATACATTTTGAAGAGATAATCAAGTGTTTAAATTTTTGTATTTTGCAGGTTTTGGTTTCTGTATGTCTGTTATTTTAGTGCGGCAAGTTATGATTATGTTGTAAACTCAAACCAATTTTTTTTGCAGTATTAGAATTAATGCCTAGTTATCTGCAAATTTATTAATTAATAGCTAGAGTAAAATACATATGTACTTGTTAGAATTCAAATGTTTTGTCTGAAAATCGGTATTTAGTAGTCGGTAGCACTTAAAAACTTATAAAGCCCAGTTTATTGGTAAATTATTTTGTTAATAAAACTTAATACTTCCTACCGCTTAGTGTTTTTTTTTGCAATTAGAACATTGTATTATACAGGGTAGATCTGGAATGTTGTCCCTTATCACACTTGTTGTTTTCCTTTTTCTATGTAAATTTTTATTATTGTCAATGAACTTTTCAAAATAAATATTTTTTATAAATCCAGGTTTACACCATACGACTATCAACTTTTATATGAGAACTTACATTTTCTATTATAAAAACATATGTTTTTTCCTCATTTTTTGATTGAAAAACACTAAAAATGAGTATCAAAAACATTATTTACTGAAATATTCGTAGATGGACATGCAAAAACAAACAAAAATGAACAAAACTAAAAAAGTTTATTTCTGGACTGACCATGTATATATCTAACTTTAATTATACATATACGTTTTACGTTTATAGCAGAGAACATTGTATTCTTTTGAAACTATATTGTTGTTAATTGGGATAATTTTTATTTAAATTGTGTTGTAGTTATTATTTATGAAAATATATTTAATTAATAAACGAACAAAATAGAAGTGATACTTTCGTATAATATACTAGCAGTAAAATTAAAAGTGCAGATTTTATAATCTCCAAAATTCAATATATGTATATATCAGCACATATTATTGTCGGCTGAAATATGAATATAATATTTTTTTCGCGATCTGCTTTATAATTCTGATTAATAGTTGTGCTTTTTATTTTTGAAAAAATAGAGCAACAGATATCCATTTATACGATTAATAAAATGCGGATGATAAATAAAGTTTACAGTCGGGTTGATATATCACCGCCCTCCATTGTTCTATTTCTATTCACACTGTCCAGTCTATTCAGTCCGCCTAGACAGCATATATTTTATTTTGGTATTGTCTAGATACTTATTTTATTTATTATAAAATATATTTATAAAGAAAAGTCTTATCTAATTAAATTATTATATTTTGTCTGTGATACTTTTCCGTTATTAAGGTTTTTTGTTTTTTTTTTTGAGGGAATTAAAACAAATCAATTTCCTTTTGTATCTACGAATTACGAATTAAAAAAAAAACTAACGAATTAAAGAAAATTAAGCTTATGTTTTTGTAAAATAGATATTTTTAAATTTTAATATTAACAATTAAATTTTGTTTTTATTAGTATTAAATTAATTAGCTTTTACGAATGAATGTAAAAAAATTATAAAATAAATTGCTGGTCCAAAACTTGGCATTTATATAAAATGCAATTACGCTACACATCAATGTATAAAATTGAAACAAAAAAATCACAGACTTGATGGAGTTTGTGGGGGAATTTTTTAAAAAACAAGCGTTTGAAGAAAAATATTAGACCACTGTTTCCCAATCTGTGTGCCGCGGGATCGTTAACCTTCTGTGATACTCCATATTGAGTTATATTTGTTAATATAATTACTTTTTAACTTATTGTTTTTGTAAATATTAATTGAGTAACCCCTAAATTTTATGACCTTTTTGAAGTAAAGAAAATATAATTCTTTATAATCCAAATGCCAATCATTTATATTTTAAATAAAGTCGAGTATGTCGCACATTTTCTATTCAAAAATTGTGCCGCACACAATTTTTTATTCAAAAAGTGTGCCGCGTACAAAAACGTTTAGAAACACTGCATTAGACAATTTGGAAAAATATTTAATGTTTCTATATTTAATATTACAAATTTATATTTAAAAATTCACAACACTTTATTACAAATTATTTTATGTTTATGTTGTTTCTCGTACCTTTTTTTAAATATAAAAAAATATCGAATCATACAATGGTGTTAATCTATTACTATATTTTAAAACTGTTAAAATAAGTCTAAATTTAAAAAAGTATGTAATTATGTAAAACATCCAGTTTTCAATATAAGTTGAGCAACTTCTCCTTCATATTAGAACTGTAATTTATTATATTATTTGTTATTGTCAGGCTAGTCAATTTTTGTCATGACCAGGTGACCATAGCAACCATCTTCTTAACGCGTTATATGTTTCACATTAACCTTTTTGATGTAAAACATCTAATGGCGAGTTAAGTACAATGATGTACGTAAACAAACAAACAAACATAAAATGATTTTCATTATTTTTTTATTGACGTTTAGCTTAATTAATTATTAAAAAATTTAATATTTGAGGATATTTTAGGTTTTTGGTTCATTTCTAAGCTACTTAAATAAAAAATAACAACTAAAAATCCGTGCTTTAGTGACACAACTAAGATAGACAACATAATATAATGTTATTGAAAGCATTATGATGATTCTAATTTATTTTTTCTTTTTAACATAACCAACGAACGGGCCAACTACTTACTATGCAAATGCCATGAAACAAATTTTAAATTTATAATTAACTCTCAATAATTAGAAAACTATAAATTTTACTTGTAAACGAAAGTAGTTATCATTTGAAAATTGCAAATACTCTAAAAAAAATCTTGTAGTAGCCTTTAGTTATATATATTATTATAGTTATATAATATTATAAATATTTTTCTCAAAGTTGTAATATGTAAATGCTTAGGGCAGAAGGTATTAAGCAGCCAGTAATGCAAATTGAACAATAGTATATTTCAAACTCAGGTAAGTCTTGCAGATTGCGAGCAAAGTTTATAAACCGATCTGTAGGCAAAGTTTATAATTGCCCAAGGTCTGCAAGGGCACTTTTTTAGTAAGGCTTGAATAATATTTTTTGTTGTAAAAATGGATAAAGATTTATATTTGACAAATTAGGCGGCTTTAATTTTGACATTTGAGAAATTTTAAAAGCAGCTTCTCAAGTGTCATAAAAATCACATGATTTACATTCTTCTCTAAGTGAGAAAATAAACTATCTCACCTCAACTGAGGTGCTCATGGCCTACATATCTAACCGGTTGTGGAAAAAATATTTTTTTTGTTTGGATAACTGTACAAGGTTGCTTTGTTTGTTTTTGTGAAGGTTGTTTATATAGAGTTTTTCTCAAGCCATTCAACATATTTTTTTATCATTAAAATTTATTTTTGTAAAGCACTTTGTACCATAAACAGAAACATTACAGAAAAGTATTAACTTTTAGCAAATAATAAAAAAATCTAAAAAAACTCACAGGTTTTACTATTTCTATCAATTACAAATACTAGAATATTTTTTCAAAAATTTGAACTTTGAAATTAATCTATAATGAAAAGAAAGTAAACAAAAATGCAAATTGTTTTCCAAAGTATCTGAATAAATATTTTGTTTTGTTTTTGGATTCTTCATTATGACAATATTAACCAACACAAAATAAAAAAAAGTTACTAAAAATTGTGTCATTTTAAAAATGCTTCACCTATCAAATTTTGAAATTTTGAAATTTTATGTGGTAGTATAGATGACTTGGTTACATCTAAAAAATTAAAATATACATATGCAAAACTTTTTATAAAGAATAAAATTTTCTAAAACATGCATAATAACAAAGTTTCTCATTTGGTGCATCTTTTAGAGTTACTGTATATATAAAACAAAAATAATAAATAAAAAAGTTGGGGGGGAGAGGAATTTTGATTTAGTCTAAAATTATTAAGTAAAACTAAATTTTATAAAAATAAGTTTTAACATTACTAACATGCGCGAAATAAGTGAATCATTCAGTACACATATTAAAGCGACTAAAAACCATTTCATTTTTAATATTAAAATGAAAATTATAATTATTTTCATAAAAAGTATATATGCATGAGCTGCAATAATGTATTATGATGTAAATGTGAATCTCGAGTTCCTCTGAACCTTACCTAATTATATGTCATTAAATTCATTATTATAATATTTATAAGTATGATTGCAATTATTTGACTGTAATCGCAACGATTATAACAAGTGGAATTATCAAATTGGAAAAAATGCATTTGAAATAATTTTTTTACATGCTTACAGCTTTTATTATTAATTGTGATTTTATTTGCATTGATAAAACTCTTCTCATTTAAAGTTGAAATGATATTTTTTCACAACTATTCTAATTTAACCGACATTATTGCAAATAACTAAATTATTTACAGAATATTGTCACCTTGTCTATAATATTTTATTATTAATTACTAAAAAAAAATGTCATGTTTTAGTATGGTACAAAGTATAAAGTTCTATAAGAAATCTATTTTTAGTCACAAAAAATGTATTCGTTCAATTTACTAAATTGATACTTGCATACATATTTCCATCCATGATATAACGTGTTTTAAATAAAGCTATTACTCTTCTCAATCAAAATAACAGTAATTTTCTTGTAATCTGATCCATCGGATCTACAACTTGAACTGAGATGCGGTATTGAGTTCCTACTTGACACAATGCACTTTTGTATATTTCTTTTTATGCAATGCCGAGCAAATATAAAGAAGCATCAACATTTAAGTGCATCCATCTTCTGGGGGATATTTTATTTGGAAACGTGACATCATACAAATATGCATTTCTATATCGAAAGCAATGGGTTTTCTATGTTTTTGCATTTATTTATATATATATATATATATATATATATATATATATATATATATATATTGTATGATACGATGGGTTTAAGAGGATCAAATTGGAATATGTATAATTATTTCAAATATAAAAATCTCACGCTTCTTCTGTTGGATATTACATATTACTATTATGCATTTCTGTTCACTAAAAACACTACATAATGGTTATTTGCATATATTGTTTTGTAATAATTGTCAATTATTACTTATATACAATGTCCGTGTGCATCGTGTGTGAAACTTTTTTATTATTTAATCCTCAGTTTTTTTTTGGAAAAAGTTCTTTATGTGTCAAAAATCTTTTAATTTTTTTGAAATATACTAAGTAACCTATACTTAATAAGAAGATAGCGTTTTTCTAAATTGTCAAAATCTAAAGTACGACGTTTCAAAAATGACTCAATTTTTCAGTAATATTTTTAGTTGTTATATCTTAAGGCCCATTTACATTTGTCAGTTTAGATATTTATCCTGGATGAATTATCAAAACTTAAAAGTTTAAATGGAATTTTGTTTCATCGCCATCGAAAGGAAACAGTAAGTGGGATTTAAACAGTATTTACACTTGTTTACTTTGGACGAACTTCCCGGATGAACCTAACGTTCAAGGATTATTAGATTATTACAATATATATATATATATATATATATATATATATATATAAATTTCCGATTTTTCCGAATCAATGTCATTTACTTTAATTTTTTTAAATGTTATGTGTATGGTATCATTGCATGCAGAAAATTATTTTCTCTTGACTAACCACAATCGACCCATGTTCTATTTGAAAAGATCAACTTTCCGATCCAAAACTACAAACGCGTGTTGTGTAACACTGCAGAACGTTGTATTTTTTGTTGTCATGGTGATGACATGGTGAAAAATTGACGAACTAATTCAAAATAACAAAATAAAAGTATAAGGTTCCATTTAAAATTCACAACATGACGTCGTTTCTGGAATAACCGGAAGCGATACCGACTTCACAAATATCACAATAAATTGCATTTTTTTTGTATATACACTCATATAAATATATATGTATATATATATATATATATATATATATATGCAGCCGAAACCGGATTCAGATTCGGTATCGGGCAGATCCGGCCAATATTGGAAAGATATGGTTCCGGTCGGATCTCACTAAATCCGGTCGGATTCGGCCGAATTTTATAGTTTCTAAATAAACCAAAATATAATAAAAATGTAAAAACAACATGTTATATTAATTAGTAAAATGAAAACCAAAAAACATAAATAAAAAATAAAAAACGCTCAGTTGTATACATTAATGTATTAAATATACCTTAAATATACCTTGAAGGACATCATTTATCTACTTATTAGAGTTTAATTAATTAAAAAATTACTTATGTGAAGTCTTTAGTTGTGAACAAATATAAATGGAAAATTTGTATAACAAGACAAGTTTTGAATTTACCTGCAAAAATACATGTAAGTAGCCTCTAGTAGCCTATATAAAGTGGACTTTAATAAGCGGTTACTTATAATTCAGTAAATTTTGCACGTATATTTTTCAGAAAACTATCTTTATTTTTTCTAAGATTTTTCAGTTTTTTATTCTACTTTTTATAAAACACATTAAAGATAATAAATTTTATAAAAACTTAATATATTAAAAATACAAAATATCTCTTGCTTTGCAACTTTTTGTATCTTATTATTTAAAAAAAAATAGGAAAACATTATAGAAATTAAATGTTTTATCACGCTTGATTTTTATTTAATCGGTTTTTATATTAATTTTTGGAAATTATTTCAAATTAAAATTATTTTGATTTTTGTTTGTGTTACAAGAACAAACATTTGTTTTGCTATCAAAGAAAGTAAACTAAATTTGAGAACAAAAATATTTAAAAAAAAAATAGAAATTTAAGATTATATATAATTAATAATTATTAAGATAAATTATTAAGATTATATAATTTAAGATTAAAGATTAATTTGTTTGGGATGGATCCCTTGATCACAAATCAATTCTAATAATATGATTATAATATTTATATATGAAATAACTAAATCATTATTGTAATAAGAAATATTAATTATGAAATGAGAAAAGAAACTACACATCACTTGCAATATCTAATAGCTGATTTGTTTGTTACATTTTCTTAATTTTTAATTTTCTTTTTAGGGCACATGGTGGCCAGATTAAAGTTTCACTCTTTAGCCAACGGGGGCACAAATGTCTATAAAGAGGGCAATAACAATAATAGATTAATAATATACACAAAAAACAATTAAACCAAATTTTTAAATAATTACAACACAATACACAATATTTAGTATACAGGCAGAATAAAAATGAAAATAAAAAGAATATTTTCTCATTAGGAAAATATGCCGAGCTACCAGATCAAGGAGATCTCACAAATGATATAGATAAGTCATTGCATATTTCCTGAATCTTAGTCCTATTATAAGGGTTGAAATACTTGAAATATTAAGATTCTAATTAAAACTATACCAGCCAATAATCAGAAAATTTAGATGTTTCAAAATAATAATACTTAATTATTTCAGCGTCTAGCGAATAAATAAATTTCGGTAGTTGATTAATAATTGAATGAACGATAAAATTGTTACTCTTTATTAATAATACGAATAAAGCAGTATATTACATAATATGTTATATAAATAATGATAAATCATCGGTAAGTTAAACAGCAACGCTTTTTCATAAAAAAAAGGTATTTAGCAAACTTGTTCTTCCTCCACTTTTAGTGTACACTCCGGATGCAACAGAAAAGAAATGCAATTGTATGCCATTTAAGAATAAATGGCCACCTTCGCGGGCATTCCGAATAGAGTGAGAGTTAGTCGCTCCACTTTGAACGGAGCGACTTAAAAATGATGGCAAAAATAGGGAATATTCACGATTGTTCATGTAGTCCATTCCTGTTAACACTGTCGAGCGCACACTTATTTATTTTACTACTGCACTATTGTTATATTTATTAATACGTTTGAAGATTTTTTGTTTTATCAACGCCGTGAAAGAAAAAATGTAAACAGAAGTGGATGAAATCTTTAATGGACAAAATCATTTTTTTATTAATTTACTTAATGAGTTAATTTTGAAACCATGTGACTGGAGTAATTGTACCCTGATGGATGAAAATTTCTATTTTTATTTACTTCACTTGAATAAACCGATCATTCAGAAAGAAAATACTAATACGTATTAGTCACCATGAGGAATTTTGTACATACCTACCTGGGTTCTTACTTTATCATTTTTAATGTTTATAACAATACAAATAAAATATGTATTATTATTTAAATTAGTTTTCATTATTATTCATAGTTTTTAACAATTTATTCATATGTTTTAAGAAGATTTAATATATTAGGTAAATTATAGTAATAAGAATTGAACAATTTAATCGATAGTCCAAAAAGGTTGAAGCGCCACAAACTGATTTATAAGCAATAAATAAATACACAATGTTAATGTACATAAAATCCCACTAAATAATATTGTAGCTAGTATGGAATTTGGAACCAATGGATTTTTGTCGACTCGGTCACTCCACTCAATTCTTTTTATATAGTAGCACTCCATTTGGATGGTTTGACTGCCTGTGAATAGCCACCTTTATTACACCTGTTATTTTTTATGATTCATCCAGGATGAACCTCCACATTGCACCCAATCAACATAGCATGAAAGGGTCGTTCATCCAACTAGTGTACTTTTTTATGTATTAAATCTTCAAGAACTTGCAATTGAAAGAAACAGTGAACAGTATCTTATGTAATTGAAAGAAACAGTGAAAAGTGACTTTTTTTAATTTTTTTATTATTTATTTGCTAAAGTTTTTTTTTTAAATTTTTATGTTTCTCAATTTGAATTAGAGTGAAATAATCAATTAAAATCAATTTTATTTTAAAGGAAAATATCTTCTTTAGTATTTTAATATTATTTTTATTAAAAAATTCCGCTTCATAACTCAAAAACAATTTAGCGCTACCCAATTGTTGCTGGTCGCGACTAATCGTTTGCGAAACACTGTTATAGAAGTTCATTAAATAGTAATTTTGAAACACCCGGTATTTTTAGATATACTATCAGAACAATATTAACTGAAAACGAAGAAATGAATATAAAACACTTGTCTTGTTTATTTGGCTACATGTGCTGCAACTAGTGGCTATCTGTTGCAGTTTAATTAATTGTGTATTTGTTTTCACATATTACATTTAAAATCAGTGAAAATTGACAACCATGTTAATACAAGCATAAGTCGTATTGAAGACCTGAAAAAAAAAATTACTAAACAGTTCAATATGTTCTAATTCTTACATTTACTAATGCCGAACAAGAAAATTTCACAAAAATTCCATCAACATACAATTCCTTTTGCGATCGCATCATCATGAATAACATATCTCTTTGAAATTTACTATCGCCATTCCATGATATTGAATAAAAAATGAGCTCACTAAGTTTGCTACTCTATAAACAAAAAAAATATTGATAAATGATATTATTAATACCATTATTATTATTATTATTATTATTATTATTAGTGACATTTTTACTTGGTTTTTGAGACGTTCTGCAAATATGAATATGCTAACAAGTCCTCCATAAGGAATCAAATGGAACAAATCTCTATAATTGAATTGCTGAAAATAAATATGAAGTAAATTTTAAAAACCTGAAAAATTTAGGAAGTAAAATACCCAAATTAATGAGGAAGCCAATAAACCAATCATTGTTGATAAAATTGAAAAAGAAGCAAACAACATTATACGTAATTCTTTATTGTTCCTAGTTATTAACCTAAAGTGTGAAATTATTAAAAAAACATAAAAAATATAATATATTTTACCTAATCAACTCCTGATGAATGTTAATACATTTTAATAATTGTTTTTTCTTATCTTCATCTTTCAAATATTTTAATTCTTTGATAAATTTTTCTAGTTGAATTATTCGCATTGTTATTAATTCCATACTGTAACAGAATAGAACAATAAATATAAAGCCGTTTGTCAGCATCGAACCTGCACTTGAAATCTGAATTATGCTAACAATTTCTCGCATTGGAGTATAAAAAATGTCAAACGGTAGTGCCTGAAAGAAACAGTAATTGTAATTTGATCTAAACATTTAATTTTTTGTAATTTACCACATTTACACCATTGGGTCTCCACATATTCTGGACAATCTTCAATGTATTTGTAGAATATAGTATAGTAGGATATGAATAGAATAGCAGCTGGTGTCATTAAATAAAAATAGAAAAATCTACAAATAAAATTAACGGCTCTGTCAATCTTTTCGATGTTATCAGGTTTGGGTAACACAGAAAAATCTCCATATTCTTTAACTCCATGCATTATAAATTGCTGTTTAAATGCGCCAAATAAATGTATAAATAAGCAATAAGTTGCAGATATTATTATTGTTATATCTCCAATAAGGGAATGAAAATCAAAGCTATTATTACCTAGAAGTTAATCAAATTAATTAAAAATTGCATTGATAAAAAATATTAATTATAATCAATACTATATACAATATGTCCAAAACTAAACAACGTGGGTATAGACCAGAACATAGCCAATATAATCATTTTTTTAATATCAATTTCTGTCCCGTTGCTATACATTCCAAATTTTTTTAATAAATGGAAACCCTCTTCGAACAGCAGCACCTGTTTAACACACATTGTCTTTTTCGACTGTGATAAATAATATGAATCAGTAAATTACATTAAACTGACACAATCATTTAGTAACATTATTTACATTCTAATGAAATTAGTTTATCAATGTATGTTTGAGTTTGGCATCATTAATATGAAATTATTTCATAATTTATTGACATTTTCTGTTTTGTTAACAAATACAAAGTTTTTAAAAAGGAATTATAGATCTTATAATTATTTTTTTATAGATTTGTGTATGGTTCAAATTTGTGAAAACATTATTCTAAAAATTGTGTGGTTAAGCCGCCAGTTTTTGGAATACGTTTTAAGAACCTTTTTAAAATTTTTACCATAATTATATCATTGATGCTTTTTGCTTCATCACCATTTTTATAATGTTTATTAGTGAGTTAGAGTTATTTGAAAGAAAGTCGATTTAGAGAAAATGTAGAATCTGCCATACAATAGAAAACTGTTGTTAATTAAAAAAATCCCCAAGTTACCTCAGTTCAATTTATTTAATTAATCTAAAGTCAAACACACAAAATAAAGTAACTATAATAATTAATATTTAATTGATTCAAGAAATAAAAAAAATATATAACAACTATGTTTTTGTATCACGATTTATTTAGACACACCGTCTAAATAAATCG
>JARJEC010043867.1:0-28232 GCA_030264575.1 Tachinus sp. AB-2021 | reverse complement strand
TGCTCGACTATCGTGATAGATTAGGTTAGGGTTATCCACTTTATGCAATATTTAGGCAACTCTAAAAAAAAGTAGCATATTATTAGGTCTAGCGAACGAACGTCATATTACTGTCTGAACGGACCTTATATTGCTGAATTTATTTTTTAAGTTTAGATACATTTCTTAGTTATGTTAGGTTAGTTAATTGCTATAGGTTATTCAGTTGATGCATTATTTTGGTAATCCCACAAGAAAAGTACTCATATTGTTGTCTGCATGGACAAATATATTGCTAAGTTATGTTTTAAGTGTAAATACATTTCTTTATAACACTTATATAACAAAATTTAAATAATTTTTTATGTATTTTGTTAAATTGTTGGCAGTTTGTTTTACAGCTTTTTGGAATCGTTCTTTATGTATACATTTTACTGTATACATTTTTTGAGATTCTATTAATATTTTTGGCATTTCGTCACATTATTTGAGATTTTAAAGTATGTACAGTCATGCTCACCTAAATCTAGTACAAACATATTTGGTCTGTACGACGAGGTCTTTACAACAAACAATTTTAGGTAATTGCATAACTATATCTAAATTGCTTGTACTAGATTTATGTGAGCAAAACTGCATGTATTCATCATTTCAAATTATTTTATATGTTTTTTAACTGTTTATCAACATTTTCTTAAGATTTATAGATATTTTACAACATTGCTCAATTTTTTAAGTGTTTTCAATTATTTTTGTTTTGTTTATTTTTAATTCTACTCCAGCACCATTCTGGAAATAAAGATTATTTATAGTATATGTATTTGTGTGGTTTTGACCAACTGGAAATCTATCTCGAAGTCCGTTCAGCACTGGTTGGTTGGTATATGTGTGTTGAAATTAGGCTTGGTATATTTTCTGCAAAAATCTTCACATTTTGTCTTTTTTTACATTTTACAATATTTTTCTTCATATATTTGACATTTGATATTTTTTTGTTTTGTAACTTTTTTGATAGGTTTTGGATATAGGTTTTCACACATTTTATAAAATTTTGTGTATTTCTTAGATTATGTACGTATTATTCAAAATTATGTTTTTTTTGATATTATGAAATTTGTTATTTTCTCTACTTTATTGACATTTTGCAATATTTATTACATTACATATTTACAGCACTTTTAACACATTCTTCAATATTTGTGATTTTTTGTATTTCAGAATTGTTTCCTTGATATTTTGGCCTTTTATAAACTTTTGTAGTTTTTTTAGATATTTCTTAACATTTTCCAACATTGTTGGTACATTTCAACATGTAACAATATCTCCATATTTTGCATTTTTCTTTTGTTATTTTCTTCATTTTGTTAACATATTAGACTACATTTATAGTAAGTTGTAAATTACTTTGATCCAGAATTATTCCAAAATGTGACTATATATATAATCAATGTTTTTCCATCGTTTACCAGGTAGCTAGTATACAAACATGTTTAAATTTACATTACTATTGATTTTTTTGGATCAGGTCACACAAAAAATTCTCTAGTTAAATATTTTCAACTACAACAATTTTAACAACTACGGTAATAATAATTCAACACTCAAAATTAAAAATTCATTGGAATTGTATAAATATTGACATTAACATTTTTTCAATTTATGTATGAACGCGAAACAGTATGAAGAAAAAATTGCGTTTATCTCGCAAAACAAAAATTTAATAAAGAAAACTAATTGTACAATTTATGAAGAACAATTTAGTGAGAATAGTTCAATTTTTTAATTTTTAGTTAGTAATTAATATACAAGGAAAAATTTTAATTCCTTAACAAAAATAATTATATATATATATATATATATATATATATATATATATATATATTAACTATATTAACATTATCTCTAATGAATTTGCAATTAACATTTTAAGTGGCAATGCTACTTCCTGTTTATACAAGTACTTTTCATTATTTAATAAAATAGTTGTTTTGATTGAAGTTTATAAAAGAAAAAATGTAACGTTATTAATTAATGTTTTATTGCTCTATATTTTTGTTTGTTGTTACTATAAATGTATCATAGTAGATTATATCAAACTGAGTACTTAATGTATTCGTTTGCCATATTTGAACTTTTCCATCCACCATGCACTTTGAGGGATGTTCGCAACTGGATCGGCCAGTATTGTGGCATACATGTTTCTAAAGCAATAGCCTAATCATCAAATTTACAATAAACAACTATATGATGATTTTACTGATGATAAAGACTGAACTGCCAACGTAGCGGAGCTAAACAACATTGGAAGATTCACACCAATCATACTTAGAAATTTTCGTCAATTTTCTCGAGCAAAAAATAAATGCATTTCTATATTCCTGATTTAAAATTTTTAAACAATTATAAAATATGAAAAAAAATTTATTGTATTTTCCAAACTCTTGTACAAAAAAACATTTCTGTAATATGAAGAAAAGCAATTTTTTCGTATACGACAAATAGCTGATATTTAATTAATTTAAATCAAAATAAAATAAAGCTGTCTCTATAATCTTTAGAATTCATTTGTTATAGTCCTATCCCAACGTCAAGTTCAAGTTAGATTTTCCATTTTGGCCGCAGGAATTTAATTGGATGCCTTTCTAACAATTCCAAGCGTCTGTGTTTTTCTTTATCCAACTTGACATTGAAAGCACAAGTAATTTCATTTGTATTCGCACAAAGGACAGTAGATATATACAGCAGCAGTAGTCAACATTTATGAGAAAGCAAAGAATTTAATAAAATTATGAAATATTTATTTATATTATGATGCAATGTAAAATACCCGTGTGCTCCATATTTTTTAACATAAGAATCATTATAGAAATACCTACAATATTTTAATAATGATTGCTATTTATGAATTTAATCTCTTGAAACTTGCAATCGAATATTTTAAATACCTTATTATATAGAGGTGTTTTATGAAATTCTTAATTTAATGCTGTAAATAAGCTTAGTTGATAGTTTATGACAAGAAATTTCTCTCAGTATATTATAAATGATACGGATTTACAAGTTTGTTTTAATGCGATTAAAATTATCAGCTGGAAATTATTTTCAACTATTATTGCATTATTAAAATTAATAATTAATTATATAATTGACAATAATAATGAAACTTAGATAAAATAAACATAATTAATTTGCACGCAAAATTTTACCATTTAATTTAAAATTTTATTTTGTACTAATTAATTTAGTTATTGTATTGTCATAAAATGGACATTACCTTATTGAATTTTAAAGAATAACATTTTAATTAAATAATGCTAATTAATCTCTGCTCTTTCATTATGTATCACAATTATAAAACGGAAATTAAAATGAATATTGTAAGATTAAGCTGTAATTGCTTAATTAGTCAGAAATGAAAATATTTTTTATAGGTCACAATTTTAATTATAAAAATAATATCTCCTCCCGTTGTCCATAATGAATTCCGTTTGCTTGAAATTAACTCATTAGCGGAGGTATGTCCCGATGAAAACGGCAGGATTATTTATTGCTTTTGGGGAAGCCCAGTGTCTTTGAGGCGAATTTGTATTAGTTTATATTTATTATGCTAATGTCATGTTATGGGTGTTGCCCTATAAAATTTATAAAGCATAATATTGGTAATAATTATAATTTATCACTAATGTGCATTCTTCATTATGCAATGCGATAACATCTAAAAGCGATACATATATTACGGTGGGAAAGCGTGCTTATCGTGACTGAAATGTTTCGAAATTATATCTACATATCATTCAATGAAACAATTAGCAAAGGGTTAGAGAAACCGCTCTTGTATTCGATGGTGATTTATTAATCGCTCATTAAATTTATTGCTGGTAAATGTCAATTTTGTCGGAGCGTAACCTTCATTTTTGCACCCACATACAGTACTTATCTATCTAATTGTTTTGCAACATGCACTCACGTTTTGTTTTTTATTAATTATTTTAATAAAAACACGTCTATATTATTATTGTTGTTACTAATTATTGTATGTGATCAGATTGTTAAGTAGTTGCTTATTAATTAAATTATCTCTGTCAAGGTCATGCAAAATCATTGCATTGTGCAGATATCTATTGCACACGATGTTTAAAATTGTTATATAAAGTAAAAAACATAAAAAGTGGAAACTATGAAATTGTATTAATATTAATTTTACGTAGTAGTACCGCAAATACAAAAATTTAAATTAGTACAACTTCTTTGTAAAGTATGTAAATTACTAGATTAACTATCTAGAACAAAACTAATTTACTGACAACCAGTATCACAACTTCAATCCGGCCATTGAATAAACAAAGAATAAATAAAAAAGTTAAATTTTTCGTTAAATTAAATAGATGCCATATTCTTTATCACTATCTTTTTTGTCTCGAGTTGTTCATAAAAGAATACGGAAAGATACATTTAAATTAAATTTCTTTAATTCTCTTACAATTTATTTTTTATATTTGTAGTTTTTTTAGTATATTTGTTGTTCATTTTTTACTTGTTTAAATTATTTTTTTTTAATTTGTTTTTTTATTTTATTTATTTCAATTATTTGATTTATTTAGTTAGATTACTTATTTTTATTGATTAAGTTTTTTTCATTTGTTTTTCTACGTTCACATGTAAATTGTATCAATATCAATATTATTTATTGTTTGTTATTTTATTTTTACATTTATAATTTGTTTAAATTACTTTTTATTTAATTTGTTTTGTTTTATTAATCAAATAAAATTTTTTAAATGATATTTATTAATAAAATTGATATATTGAATTTCAACATTCAAAACATTTTTAGGTAATATCTGAAAGTCAATGTTTTTGACTGCATTTACATCTAGGAAGTTGGCGTTTATTAACATTCTTATATTAATCCAAGACAACTTCATGCAAAATTTTATGCATTGTACAACATTTTACGAATTTTTTGAAATTTTTATCGATAATATATTCCAAACAATTATTGCGTAATATTTTGCAAAGTTTTTGATTTGTATTTAAAGTTTTGCAACAAATACCACAACATTTCTTCATTTTTTAACACTTTTGAGATAAAATATATTGTCAAATATTTTAGAATTTTTCAACATTTCTTTTTATGGTTAATTTATTGAAATGCATTGAACTTAAACAAAAACGAGTTAAAGTAAAAATCGTTGATTTATATTAAACATTTGTCAATTTTAACTATAAATTTTATACTTTATTACAGTTTTTCAAAAAAATCTGCAACTGTTGGATATCTACCTTTAGGAGGACACTTATTCTCATATAAAACAATAATACTATCAATTATTAATGTTTATAAGAACTAGATTAATAAAAAACTGCAACAGTAAAAAGTTTGTTTTTATGATAACTTGTTTATTTCAAAATAAAATACTTTTAAAACGTGTTGATACTTTAAAAATATGTAAGCTGGCCATTCACGGGCGCATTCAGTACAGTATACATAGACATAAACTTATTAATTACATGTTTACAATAAAATTTATAGATAACAGGTCAAAATAAAGTAAAATACAAAGTTTAGAAAAAAATAATAAGAGTATACAAAACATGATTACATGTTAAAACTTTACAAAATGAAAACTTAAAATTTAAATATTTGTTTATGGAATAAAACATAACATCAACGAATGCACATTTAAGTGCTTTATTTTGTGTTAAGCTTTTTATTATAATCTGGAATGTTATTAATTAATGGCATGATAGCATGCCAATGAGGTGACCTGAATGAGAAATCGTGATGTTTAGTATTGTTAACAGTTTTTGTAACTCCGTTGGGGTGATGCCGCGACACTTCACACCATTTGGAACGTCCGTGAATATTTGAGGAGTTTTAAATTCTCGACAAAAACAATTTAGAAATTCTACATTGTTTATTTTTTCTAGGTATATCAAACACATATTTTTCTTACGTGTTTAGAGCGTACGCTCCAAAACTCTTAATGTTGATACCCCTGTATTTATTTAACATACAGAATTGTAAAAGTTAATAAAACCTTTTTATGTATTATGTAATCCTAAGCAGATTATGATAATTGGCATTTAGAAACATAATATAAAATTATGTAATTGACTTAAATTTAATATCCGCAATAAAATGTATATCAAATATTAACTCAAATTAACCACGGACACATAATCATATTAAATGAGAAATGTTGACGTTCAATTATACGCACATAAAATTTCATGCAGTTCGCTATAAATAATTAATTGACGTATGGAGATTTAAAAATTTTACTATTACATGCATGCCCCATTTAACATTATTTAACTAACTGCGCTAACTGTAAATTGTTCACAGAGTTAAAAAAAACGAGCTTCATTGTACTATTATTTTTAAGGGTCTTCAGTTTGACAACAAACCTTATTAACTTCTTGAACAAATGGATGTCTTAATAAACGTCGTACGCACATTATAGTCAACTGTTGGGACTAAAGAAAATCCAGGGATATAAACTAAACATAGAGATGCCAAGGGAAAAAACTCCGTAATAAAGTTAAGGTCGTGTTAAATTGGCACCATTTCAGAATTTTCATTCATTAAAGGAACTAAATTTAAGCCGAAGTAAATTTATTATATTTTCTTGAACAATATAGTGTTGACCGCTTTTAAATAAATAATGGCTGGTAATTTGAATAGTTTATGGTTGCTTAAATTTAACTGATGCTTTTAAGTGTATCGATTGTGTGTATGAATGATTTATGTTATGCTTATATATACCGGAGTGTTTTATAATTATTTATTATATACAGAGAACAACAACTTTATTATTTTAGTAACGTATATTGTTTACTTTACATTCTTTAGATTATAAGATTCATATTTATTATGTTTTGCATTGAAATCGATAAATATCAAAATTATCATGAAAATCGTGTTTATGTTTAACGGAAATAGAAATTAACTAACAACATTAAGAATTAATTTGTTCAAGAATATTTAATTAATATATTAATTTTACATTATTATACAATAACAAATATGGTGTAAGCATTGTAAACATTAATTAGGAATTAATTTACACTTAATATTTTGCTTTTAAAGTATGATGCATGATGGATAATTATTTGTAATATAAAATACCATATAAATTATCCTATTTTGGATATTTATAGCAATCCTTAAACAAGAAAGCGATTATATTAAAGGTATATCCAACAATTTCACATCTATATTTGGTTGTAATAATAAAATATGATGAATAGATTTTGGATGACACCCAGTTGCTATAAATTATAACATAAATCAATACCAATAGTGGACGATACAGTATTAAAATGTTTAGATTAATATCTTCAAATTTATTAGTTTCTTACATAAGATAATATTTTATAATATAAAATAAAAGAAAAGTAGACACACAAATTATTTCTTAAGCAAACGATTTATTATTAATTATTTATATTTGTTATAGTATGGCTTTTATGAGTAATGTACAATGAGTTGTTTTTTTAATGCGGTCATTGATGCAAACAACACCACATACAAATTACAAAAATATTATTAATAATAATTAGTTATTACCCTTCAATTTCTTGAATGGCTTAGTAATAATATGTCTTTTAAGTCTATAACTTTTATTAATAATATAAATTGTAACTTCCTTCTTTTTGAAATAAAGTTTCATTGTATATTATTATATTAGTCTCGAAGTTCTTATATATATATATATATATATATATATATATATATATATATTGAATACATCGTTTTATTAGTTTTTTGAGTAGTCTGTAATTATACTTTTAATTTTTATGATTGCATTGTGGAATTAATAGCTTTAGCATCAGATTTTGTACATCGTGTAGTTAGATCATTTTTTATGTTACTGACATTAAAATTTCCAAAAGTATTGAGAGCCTGTGGGAATAATAAACAAACTGAATAAAAAATAATTGAAATAAAAAAAAAACGCAAATTAAACAAAGAAATATACAAAAACAATGAAAGAATAAAAAAATTAAAAGAAAGAAATAGTCAAACAAGGAATAAACAAACGAAATTAATTAAAAAAATAATGGAAACAATTGTGAATATCAATATCAAAATATCAATGTTATATCGAACTAAAAACAGAGGTATGGCAAACTACACATTTTTTAAATTTTGATAATTTATTTGATTTCTACATAAAAAGAGGCTACGTAGTTTTTAAGTATGACAACAAATATTTATACTTTTCTTTCAAAATAATTGAAAAACTGAGAAAGATGAAGAAATTTAAAAATGGCATAAAGTTGTCTTTGTAATTCTGCCAAATTTTACCGACATTACAACTTGAAAATAACAAAGATGTCAATAAACAGTGATCAAAAAGTGTAATTAAAAAAATAGAATTTATTAAACACATTCCGCGGGTGCATTTTTTATACTACAAAAAATGCAAAAACAAGTGTTATGCTTGTCTGACACTTTTAATTCAATTTATTATATCAAAAGTTGTATAGTTTATACGGTATCCCATTGGTTGAATTTAAAATAACAGAAATTAAATGGCATATTTCAATAAACTGTACAACTTTAATAAATTGCATAGTGTTAGACAAACATTAGCCATAATTCCAAAACCAAAATATCTTTTAACAAACAATATCAATATGCATTTTATTATATAAGATATAAAAATATTACCAATATTTTTCAGCGTACAATCAAATGGAATAATTGATACATATTGCAAAGTTATAATTATCTTATAATTTAATTGTCACATTCAATCATTCGCACTTTGATGTAAAAACACAATGAAGCATTGCATGGCAATTAAAAATTCCATTTATCATTGTTTTTAATCCAATTGTTTGCATAAACAAGTTAATTAAAATAATAATAAATATTTAATGAGAACGCCTTTTCGTGCCACTAAAGAAACCAAGTGTCCCAATGAGATAAAACAATTAACGATGTCTTACAGAGATAATTTATTATCTCTTGCTATTATGTCTGTGGCTGTAAAAAAAGCGAAGAAGGGCGAAATCACATAAAAGGTCCCCTCTTTAATTAAACAAATTTTGTCGGTAATTTATGGACGATATCTCCTCCCTTTTCAGGTAAATTTGCGTAACATTGGTAGTATAACTCTAAGGCGCGCAGTATGCCCGTGATCCGTGAAAAAGGGGGGAACACGCAAACGCAACCGCGCTGTCTATGAACTCTGGCCGCGCTCTCCGCTCGCTCTTTCCCTTCCCCCAAAAAAGCCGACACTCCGGTCGTGTCAGCGCCGAGTGCGGACTGTGCTTCTCGTTTCCCGTTGCTGCTCAATTTACACACGCGTATTGTATTTACTTCAGCAAAAACAATTACTAATTTAGATGTGATTTATTTATGTGTGCAATGTGTGTGTATTATAAATAGTTCTCAATACCAGTGATCGTTTATTAACTATTTGGATTGGATTTTACCTGTATGTGCCACCTTCTGTTTTGACTACCTGTTGGGTTACATATTAATATGAGGAGAATTAGTGGTGAGTTCTTATGTTATAACAATGACGATTAACTGATAGCAATTACCATTATCTTAGCAGGTGTGCAGCTGATTGTGCACTGTGTATATCTTTACAACTTTCATTTGATACTCGCCAAACAGGAATAATTACATACAATTCCTTGAGTCATTACATAAAAAATTATTGCCATTCTCGATTGTGTAATCTGTGGATAATAGAAGATATCCATTTTCAATTACAGATAAACACATGTCATGTGCATGTCAGGTTCACAAATTGACCCATAATATGCCGCCTGTATACACAAATATATTAAGATTTCCATGAGCAAAAAAGGTTTTCCCGATACATAAGCTCCAAGAGTGTAAGGTTCTGACACATTTACATCAATAAATTTAAAGATTTTTCTATGTTTAGCAGGGGGAAAACGATAAACACAATATGAAGATGGGGAAAACCTTTTGCTGTTCATATTCTATAATATATTATAATCACAAATCTACCCAGCCCCGTTTTGATATGAACATGATGATGCATACAAATTTATTAGATTTATGTTGGTTGTTTGGGCTATATTACAATGTAATTTCGCCGGCTAGAAACAATACAATAATATTTACCTTATATTTACTAAATCAAAACAATATCAGATAATAGAATATCGATTGCAAGATAAAATTCATATTGCTATCTTTATTTATATTTGGAAAATTGCACAAAGATAACAAGAATAATAATATAGAATTACAAATATTTTCTGCAATTTTACGTACGTTTAGAGTGTCCTTGTAACAATTTTAAATCTATAAATTATATCGAAGAAATGTTTTATGGGAGTAGTGGTTTGATTAATTGTCGTATTGCTATTTACTTAAAACTTTCAATTAAATCATTTTATTGTTATCTTTTTCTCTCCCGCAGCTACAGTAAACCTTTTCATTCTTAATCGTTTCTCCTTGAATAAATTATTTACATCTTTATAATATAATTTATTTATTGTTAATTTCTTGCTTAATTAATTTTATGAAATTATTTAATAATTGATTTCACAAAAGGAATGCTGAATTTAACTGTATTATATTACAGTGAAATCACCGTTAAGCGTACACTGACAGTGTGGATTTTGTCCGCTTGTTGGAGGTGTCCGTTTAATAGAAAGTCATATAAATGCATGGACGTGTGCTGGTGCATACTAAACTGTCCGGTTATTATTCTGCTTATTGGAGGTGTCCGAAACTAGAGATTTTACTGTACATTTATTTTATTTTGATTTTATCTTTATCTGTTATAACTGATTAACTATTTTGTAATTATACTAACGGATAAAAATGCTAGCAAATTTAATCTTTAATATGCATGTTGATTGATACATCCGTTGTAATTGCAATTATTATTATTATTATTATTATTATTATTATTATTATAACCATATCACAAAATGATACAAGTTATTATTCATATAAATTAAGCAATAGTTCTTAATTTTCTCCCAGTTTTCTCTTGCATCGAATTGATGCAGGGTAGTCAGGTCTGTTGGTATTTGATAGAACACTATATAGCTTGAATATAAAAGTCAAGAAAACAACATCTTGCTAATATTTGGTAGAACAGCTTGCTACAAAATTCTTACGAAATAATTGCGAAAAATCTCTCCCAAGATTGCTATCTTGAGGAAATGTAAAAATGTTCACAAATTCTTTGCAAACCGATAAAATAATTTTTAATTTAATTTTTAAGTTTTAGTTTTTCGCGTGTATGAAATAATACATCCATTTTCTTGACAAACGCTTTGATGTTGTGACATTTTATATTTCGAAGGCAGGGGCATAAAGAAAATATCGTTTTTATTCCATAAATACAAAACAAGCAATTCTCGGAGGGGAGTAATTATCCAATTACCCCCCGAAACCGCTGCTGCTCGAAGGTTTGTACAGTACAACCAATATAGGCTGGGCCATGTTTTTGCGGTATTTTAACGATAGACAAGGACGTTCAAGTCGAGAAAGCCGCGGTTCTCATTTTTTTGTAGTTCACCCCCCCCACCATTTAACTGCATTTTTTTTGCTCCCTCCACAAAATTCCGAGGACCATTTTTTTCCGTGTAATTTTTTAAAACTTTTATGTTGTCGTCCCTACATTTATTGTTGTTACCGTTTTATTTATTGCTGATGAACGTTTTCTTCGTTCTTCCTGGCATTTATGGTTTGTTTTATTTTTATTTTTGGTAACTTTTTTCTTCATTTCTTCATTTCCTTAAGGGGCGCTGACATCATGTCGCTGGTTTTTAGTATAAGCATACTACCTTTCTCTTGTTATGCGTTCTTTTCTATCGTTGCACGAAACCACTTTTCATAGGCCACGTTATGTTGGTTGTACTATACTCGACATAATTTGTTTCTTTTTAGAATGAATCTCTTGGTTCAAATTTTGAATTTTATCATCGGATCTTTTGCTAGCAACTTTTGGAAGTAATGTTTCATACATTATTTTTTAGACTTTCATTGTACTTGTAGAATGGAAATTTTTATACTTCTAGAGTTCTTTTAAGGATTTTTATTTGCTGCCATATTTGCCAAATACTGATTTTCAGTTTTACTTTTGGTGCCATTTCACCATTTATGAAAGGCAAATATAATATTTTAACAGCAAAACATTAATATTATTATTTTTTTGCAATCAACTTCCTTTTAATTCCCAAGACAACCACTGTTTCAATCTATTGACTCGATATGTTTTTAAGAAGAGGAACCTCCCATCAGCCTAAAATCGATCAAAGCCTGAACATCTTGAGTGTCACCATATACTCAAAAAAACAAGGACCCGTAGGCCGATACTTTTTTATTTCAAAATTTTATTGTTATTGCCCCTACATATTCAAGAATTAATTTTTTTTTCTAAATTTTGGAGTGTTTTTTCAACTTTTATTTTATGGTGACACATGCGCCATTGAACGGTATTGCAAGTCTTTACTTTACTGCAATAGTAACATAATTTATTTATTACATTCCATTATTAGATTTTTTGTTCGTTATATTTTGGGGACAATAACAGGCCAATTACATTAATCGTTTCCTATGGTCGTCTTTGTGAATATATGTGTTTCAATCAAATTCGTGGTATCAATATTGCATGAGATTGTTAAATTTTTTTAGTACGAGACCAGGTTTGAGTTGCGTGACCTATACGCCTCAATCAAGCGTGAAGCCACGTTGGTCTCATACGGCACTCAACGTGTTTATTTAATACCGGTGCCTTGCAGAAAATCTTTAAACACTATTAAAGATGTATTACGCTGTTTTAACACGACTAGGATTGTGCCTGACTATTGTCGTGTCTGATGAGTAGTCTTACATAACCGTAAATGGGACTTTAGATTATCCCACCACGACTATCTTATTGAAGCCGTCTTCGACAGAATGATCCGGCTGTCGCAAGAGCAGCAATTGTAGCTTTCACGCTATTTGGATGTTGTCTCTCGGTTTTCTGTATCTGATTTCTTTCTGTTTGCTAAAAAAAAGGTTACGTCAATAAAGTTGAACCGAAAACGAACTTAATACAATTTCGGGTAGACACAATTCTATTAGTGTGAAAGGAGATTATACGGAAACTATTTGTGTGCTATTGACTGTTGACGATGCAATAATATCTATTTACTATATAAGGTGCGAAAAAATTGCAGGTTGTGTACGGGAAATTGCAGCATGACGTGTAGCGAGTGCTGAAATTGTACGAAACCCGCAATATTCTTTTATATCGTATATGGTACATTGTTTTTTTGTACTTGCGTCTCTAAAAACGGCAATGGTAGCTTTCACACTATACAGATGTCATTTATGGTTTTTGGTATTCAGTTGCTTCGTTTTGCTCAAAAAGATTGGATCATTAAAACCGAACCTAATACAATGTCTAGCAATTTTTGTCTTCCGATATGACACCGGACAGGCACAATCCTAGTAGTGTGAAAGGAGCCTTGGGCATCGGGGTTTTCATGTATGCACTAAAATCGCCTCGGAGGGCAACTATGACCAGAGACACATCTAGAAGGGTGTTTATACTATGCCCAATCTATTGCTTCTGCACAAACTAACCATAATACAATAAAAAAGAGAAAATATGATTAATTTTCACTCTAAGCGGAACCAAGCGTATTGTTCTCGCCTGCTCGGGTAGAAGACAATGTGAACTGGGGCGATGGAATGTAGCTCGTTGGCGTATTTACATCGTGCCCTGTCCAATGCCCTGCACACTCTTCTGTTCAATGTTGCTGAGTCTAGATGGCTTATAGGATATGAAGGAAATATTTTTAAACTCAAAAAAGTGTCACTTATATGTTTTGAATAGTGTATATCAACATTTCAGTAATATTGATCCACAACTATAAAATGCATTAAAATAGCATTTGCTTAACAACAGGCAACAATCTCGCATGTTGAAGTACCATTTTAACTCGAATTGTATGCCATTTACAACTCTTGTTACGTAACATACTATTAAATAACCACGTCATATTACATTTTGCAAATATTTTTATATTTTTAAAATTCCTGGATATTTTCTCTTGTTGACATTTTGCTATATTTTACAACCATTTTGGCATTTATTTTTAAATATTTTATGACATTTTTAGCATTTTGCGAGAATTTTTTGAGGTTTTGAAAAGCCTTTTATTGACATTTTGCCAACCTTTCACCTGAGGTTTTAAATATTGTATCTACATTTTTTCTAAAATACCAAAAAAGTGTTTTATAAACATTTCTTGACATTTGCTAAATGGGTATCGTTTATATATATTCTCATTTTGTCACTTTGCAACTATTTAGATCATAGTCATAATCATTTGTTAGTATACATTTTGATATGTCTCAAATCTTCATCTGTATATTAAAAAGAAACATTTACAGACTTTTTTTATTCTTTATCGCAAATATTTTTTGGAATTTTGTAATATTTTGCAAACGTTGTTTTTTAATATTTAGCACAAATTGTGTCATTTATTGACATTCCGATTTTTCATCATCATATTACATATCGTAAAATTTTATTATAATGTGTTAGTTTGCAGGTTTGCAAATATTTTATGAAATTTCTTAATATTATTTTATTTTAGATTATTAAAATAAAGAATTATTTATTAAAACTCAATCCAGCATCAAATCAGCCATGCGGAGCAAAGAAAACAAACTTGCTTGTATCACAATCGAGTTGCCTTGATAACGAACGTATAAATAATTTCTAGATATTTAATATTTTATATATTTCAACCACTTACACTTAAATTGTAATGGTAAATCACTCCAAACTTTTGCTCACAGCAACATTTTACAAACGTTTTGCTAGTATTTCGTAATTTTATAGGAAATAGTATTTAACGAGAACTTGCGATAGATAAATAAAGCATTGATTCATTTCTTTTCTGATTTTGGCATAGAGTTTTATTCTATTTAATCGATATTCGAGTGTCATTTGAACAAATTAATTTTTTTTAAACTAAAATATCTAATAACATAATTAAGGTTTTTCATCTAGAACTCAACAATTATCATTAAATCTATTGTTACTATATTGTCATAAAAAGTCCAACAATTTTAGGTTATTTAGTTATCTATTGCAAAAATACCTTTCCAGAACTTAAAATTTCGTATACAAATTGTGCGAAATTAATTTAATGTTAATAAAAGTAGCTTTGGTTTTACTAGTTTAACTTTTTTCAGATTTTATTTTACTATAAAAAGTAAATTAAAAAAAAATATTGAAATATTTTTAAAATCTGTTGTAGTTTTTTTAACGTGATAAAAAAATTTATGTCTATTTTAATATTCTTTGTTGAAAATATTTTATTATATATTTTATAAAGAAATATCTCTTTTTATAAATTAAAATTTTTTGAATATTTTTTTTTACTTTTTAATGATTCACCAATATCTTTTTTCTTGTTTACAAAAATATTCAAAACGTTTCTTTAAGTGACAAAAATAATTCATCTTTTATATTGTTCATATAGTTTTCTGAATAATTCGTTGATAGAATTGGTATGGAATAATTATCTATAATAATTTTGAATATCTGAAAGTTTTTCAAATTATTTAGTAATGATTATAAAGGAGTTTGAAAGAATTTAAAAAAGGTTACAATTTTTTATGTGTTAACATCTATGCTAGCGGCTATGGCCGGATTTTATTGGAGAATCGACTGTCACGCTGTGACGTCAGCGTCAGTGTAAGATCTGACGTTACATACAACGATACATATTTATATTTATGTGACGTCAGTGTGCGTGAGTGAGTGAGTGAGCGTGTGAGTGAGCGAGTGAGTGAATAAGTGAGTGGGCAAGTGAGTAAGTAAGTGAGTGAGTCAGATCGTGAGTTGGTTAGTTCGTGAATTGGTGAGTGAGTGAGTGTGTTTACAACTCCTTTGTGAGTATGGCGGTATTCACTTTGCCGATCATTTTAAACATTTAAGCTCTATGCGTTTGTATTTGTTTCGCTGTTCGTTTGTATGCCATAACTTGCCCTAATTAGTCCACATTTTTTTCGTTTGTGTGCTCCGAACAAGAACTTTTTACTCCTCCTCTCGAGCAGCAGTAAACAGTTCAAGTTAGAACAGCTTGGATTAACGCGCCCAAACTTAAAATTATTATTTCTAAAACGTATATTTTATTGTTCATACAGTACAGTTCAGGAGAACTATCTTGAACTGTAACGCCATAACTGAACTTGCTCGGAGCAGTTCCGAACACACAAACGAACAAAGCTACTGAGTCGTCTCGAACATCAGAGCCAACGTACGTATCAAATATCAGTTCATTCTGTCACATTATATATTATCATGCGAAAGAAACATAGAATACTTGATTCTTAGTTCGAAAAAATTCTTAGCGAGACGACTACAGAAAAGATTTTCTAAAACTATGAGTGTGCTTGGACCATTACACGAAAAGTATTTTTTTAGATATAAATATGTATAGCTGAAAGAAAAATAACAAATCTGAATATTTTGATAAGATAATGATTTACGATTATAAATCGACATTAGTCATTTTCAACGTACAGGTACGATAACAATAGTGTTGTTCCAACACGTATTTTACGAACTGATTTTGAATAAGTTATGAATGACTTTTGAAGTAGATTGTTTGGGCCCGCAACAAAACGAGTCAGTTTGAAACAAGTTTGCAATAAAAATCCGAACTGCTCACAGGAAATGACTGATTTGACTGGCCCCGAACTAGTTCTTGTACAGTCAGCGGGTATTCTAACAATGAACTTTTGGTTTTAAATTAGTTGTTTTGGAATACAAAGTTTTTTTGTCTATCTGGTTCGGAAACAGTTCTGGTGCTTCTTACATACCTACTAGTGTCAGTCGTTTAGGTACCGTATTTCTATATATCTTACGTATGCAAAGCCACTCATTCACAATTGCTCACAGTAACCTCATCATCAGTTTTACGTTGAACCGTGTCATTTTTTTGGACTTGCCATAAAATTTATTAAATAAACTAGTTTTCTTTTTATTTCTGCTGGTTACCATATTAAAGTTACCGATTAAAATAAATTCAAATTTTTAAATTAATTATTGTTTTAAAATAGAACAATATGTGGTTTTATTCACGTAAATACTGTAAATAATGATCCGATATTCTGATATACTTACCAAATATTACTAGTAGTTTATACGTTACCTATGATAATATTACAATACATTTTCTCCAAACATGTATAAAATTATTGAATAAATGAATATTTATATAAGGATTCTTTGAATTTTTATCATTCATAGAATAAGCACTGACAAATTAGAATGGAATTGTTAGAGTATGACATAATGTAAAAGTAAAAATGTATTAATATACATTATAAAATATCAATAATGTAAACAATACTATTTTTTTAAATTTTATTAGGTCATATTTATTTTAAGTTTATCGTTTTTAACAGATATTTCTTATATAAATATATATATATATATATATATATATATTTATATAAGAAATATATATATATATATATATATAATGCTCCTATGGACTTATCACAAGAAAATATAATTTAATATAAGTTCATTATTACTTATTTTATAAGCATTTTGATTGTATCTATAGCTGCACACTATTGTTATATATTAATACACAAGATCTTCATTATATAGATAGCTTTCTAATATTCACTATAATGCGCATTCATGTATGTTAGTGGGGGTGCTGCCTTCCTCACTGTTGACATATTGATTGGAATATCAACTGTGTCGTCTTATCTTTACAACATTATCAGCTGCTTCCATCCAAACAGGAATTATTACTTACCATTATGTTATAACGCATTCACACCGAAAATCTATTTAGATATATATCATGAGTTTGTTAGGGGACTTTGAAATATATGATTATTTCGACTGAAATAATCATATATATTATAAAATAAATTTATTTTAAAGTAAGAAATATTACAAATGTATTACTTTTCATTTCATTTCTTATTAGAACAAGTATCAGTTTTGTTTTACTATTTAATTTAAATTTGATAGTTAGAAGATTATTGATTTTATCTCCAGGCAAGGAACTTATAACTACTTCAACGTCACAGTTGGGCACTTTAATGAATACGACACCCGCAAGACTGTATACGGATTATGTTATGAATATATTGTCAAAACTAGGTTTAGTCTGCCACGTAAACCAATTTGTTTTAGTTCTCCAAAAACTATTATCTGTTGAATACTATAAATTATCATCGAGTTTTAATGCGATTGAATATGCAAATCAATCTAATTTTATTATCCAACCACTTGTAATACATAGAAATTAAATAATAATCATCGTGGTCCCATTTTTCTTTCGCTTTGAGCTCTAAAAAAAGTACGCTGTAACTTATTGAATACAGTAAAATTTGTAATATATTATTATTTTAAAAAAATACCGTGAGACATCAAAAAACATGTGATAATAATGCTGTGTTAAAGAATTAGATGTTATTTCTGACAAGGGATATGTGTTTCTATAGTGAGAGGTTGGGGTTTTTAAATTTAAAATTTTTTTTCCTTCAATATTCCAGATTTTTTAAAATTTTTCATGAATTTTTAACCTTTCGGCTATTTCATTAATTTTTATCTGTATTTTTTGTATTATTCCTTAAATTATTTATCATTTTAACGACACATTATATACGTACAGCTAGTTGACATACATTATCCATTATTTAAATTCCGCCAATGCTTTATTTTATTACTAACAAACTGTTTCCAACCGCAAAACACCTTGGCAGTTGGCACACGATTTTAATTGCATCTATTGCGTCATCTTCGTAGTTCAAGTTTATATATCTTTAATACACTGCTTGTGTACTTTGGCCTCAAGTTGCTTCGATTACCAGCTTGTAATTCTAACTTATTTATAAATAACAATTTATATATACAAAACTTGGAATATGCAATATTTTACATTTGCGTATGCATTCTGCATTGCAGCGACAGTTTGAATTGAATCACCTCACCTTATTAAGATTAATTATTATTATCACGGTGTAATTAATGGTTATTTATTAATCATTGTTAGCGTTGAACAAGGTACATTATCACAGAATATGCACGCATTGCACACGTTTGTATAATTTGTCTTGCAAATTCTAAATTTATAGTCATTGTGTGTTAATGTTAAATGTTTATATTAAATGCTAAAAATCCTGCTCGACCTCATATAAATACTATTTGCACTGTATAAATATTTACAAATGCAATATTATTTGGTTAATTGTAGCATTCATTTTTGATGATTCGACATTTTGTATGGGACGATTAGATATTCGTGGCAATTTAGTTATTTCAGGAAATTATACTAAACTACTATTTTATACTATTTACTCATGAACGATCAATGAATCAATATATATATTATTAGATCAATTGCTGATAAACGAATCTTGTGCAAATATTTTTATTGCAACTGTAACTATTATGTAATGCTAAGATATGTGTTTCATACTATCAAGGATATTTATTATCCAGTAACAATTTGTAGGTAATAAATAAAACAACTTTTTATATATCTTATCACGACAAATATTTATTAAACCAGACTAGTTTCGACTAATTACCTGGTCATCAACATACGGTGATACAAACAAATATGATGATTACCAGGTAATTGGTCGAAACTAGTCCGGTTTAATAAACATTTTTCGTGATAAGATATAGAAAAAGTTGTTTTATTTATTAAAATGCAATATTACATAGTAAAGGGTACCACCATTCAATTTGTAGGTTCTTATACGACTTGTTAATGCTATTATTTTTTATTTGTTTTTATTTTTAACTATTATATTAAAATAGTCGATGAATTAAGTATTCATCGACTATTTTAAATCGAGTATGTTGATATTATTGGCCGCATAATATTATTAATAGGTATTATAAAATAAGTTAACACAAACAAAAGAAAAAAGGACGAGCGGAAATGATGACTAATCCGAATATATTTGCTAACTAATTTCTCAGAATAAATCATCTTAAACGTGTGGCTCTGCACGAACCATTCTTTGTTCAGTAGCTTAATTTCAACAATAAAAGGATATGTAGCAGGACATGTTTATTTTAACGTATTCCAAAACAATAATTTGCTATTATCAATTGTAAATACAGTTTCTTCTTTATTTTTTGTGTAGAAATAAATAAAATCGAAAATAATATCAATATTATTCTGTTTTCTAATACCTTTAAAGCAATCGATTTTGATTTGTATTTAAAACTTTGTAAAATTTTATTAGTGATAACTGTATTGAAAAGAACTAAACGAAATTATTTCTTCTAATTACATAGAATTTTAATTATTCTCAATTTAGTAGTAATAAACAGATTTATTTTATACATGTACCATCCAAATTATGTTATAATTTATTGCATGTTAATTCAGATTTGTTTACACATGTCAAAAAATGTTGATATGCGAAGTATTGGTGTATATAAGAATATAATGAATACATATTACAGTATAGGTGGAAATAATGAATATAAAAAAAAATTATCACACATACCATAAAATTAAAATTATAAAATTAAAGATTTTGAAAATTATTTTTAAAATAATCATCCAAATTTAACCACTAGAAAGCATTTCTGAGTAGCACGTTCTTTAATATGAGTATGAGTGTCAGTGTTAGTGCGGTGGTGTGGGTGCGAGTGCGGGGAGTGTGATTGCGAGTGCGGGTGGTGTGGGTGCGAGTGCGGTGTTTGTGGCTTCTAGTCCGGGGGTGTGGGTGCGAGAGCGGGGTTGGGGAATAGGTAAAAGTAAGCTTTAGTTGAGCCGCCCAAAAATTCATTTCGATTGGTTAAGTTGGCAACACGCGGTGGTCGCCATAAACGCCGTCGATTTGAACGGAATAACAAGTTACGAAATACTTAAAAATTATCTATAGTATGACCCTAAAGTTGAATTAAATTAGTTTTAGATCAATATTTTAATAGCTAACTTATAAAATCGCATTAGAAATGTCAAAAAGAAGAGTTTTGTTAATTTACAAGAAAACTGTAAAATTTATAACCAATTTGTAGATCTCTCAAATCTGCATATTTTGTTTTTTGTTTCATTAATAAAATTCAAAACACAAATAAGATACGTGTTTATTACTTTTCTCCCTTTAAAAGAAAATAAAAAACGAATAGATGGCGTTTTGAGTTGGTCAAATGCGGAAAACAAAAGCCACGTGATCAGAGTCATTCAGTATCGAAGACCGTGCAATACGAAATTGTAAATAAAAATGTTATAAATCGTGTATAGCGAACTGTGTCAAACAGACCGACCGGATCCGCATTTAGTTTTAAAACATCCTTCACTAACATTCTACTTATCTTATTGAATTTGAAATAATTCTTTTCAACGTTTACGTTGAACTGATGGCGGAAATTGTTGGGGGAAAAGTTTTACTGCGCATTGCGATCTCTAGTTTTTATTTTGAGTAGGAGTTCCTATTTATCATGCATTCTTTTCATGACGTATGAGTACTACTTAGAAAGTGCATGCAGGGAATTTTGAGAATGTGGCGGTAGACCCACATTGCGACACAATCTTTTTATGTGTTGTCTATACGGACATTTTAGCAATTTTGACCTGAAATAGTTAAATATGCTATGATGATGCGTTTGAAATGTTTTAAAATTACTTAAAAATTCGCGGGTTATTCTGAATACATGAAAAGTATGATTTTTATACTATTGCGTAGGTTAAAGGTTCGAATTGGCGTAGAGTAAACAAGATTTGTTCGGTAGCACCATATGAATTTTGGAAATATTGCAATCTAAGAGAACGAGATAGTGAAGTTGTCCCACTTCTAGTAATACAACAATTGGGATGATAATTACCATTAGCAACAAAAATGCGCGTTTTTAACGAAAAGTTTACGTGTAAAAAGGTAGATTTTTTTTCATATAAAACTTGCCGGCATTTTTCATAATATATAGGTATATACTTTAGGTATATGTTGCTCTGCCTGGATTAATACATATTACATACTCTTTTCCTTTTGGGGTAGGTAGTAACACAGTACAATATCCAAAGTATGAGTTTTTAAAACTTGTTTTGTACAATTTCTTTGCACACCTTTATTTTGCTTCAGTAATATCCATAGATCTAGCCATTGCACACATTTACTTAAAACCCAACTAACTTTTACATTGTCTACTCTTGCCTTTCGATCCATATACTCTATATTGTATGACTGTATGACAACATGACTAAACCAACGTAATGCATGTTGTTTGTACTGGTCTACCGGTGTTACTTTCAAACCACATTAATTTATTACCAATTCATTTCCAATCTGGTCCATACGAGTCTTTCCACACACACTTTTTAACTATTAATTGAGGGTAGATACTTCTTGATTTGTACATATTCGTGTTTAGACCAATAAAATAGATTTCATTTCAAAGACCACATAAGTCAAAACAATTATTTTTTTAAATAAAAAAATGTGTAAATAACTCCTTAGATGCTGTTTATAATTAAAAACTAAGTTTCCTAAAAAAAATTTCAAGGTGTTTTTTGAAGTTTGTAGTTGTCATAATATAAACATTTCTTTCATACTATTACTAATCAGTACTGAGTTGTCTGCTAATGTTAAAAATAGGAGAAGATGTAGAGATATTAAATCAAGGTATAACAGACACATTGTCAATGGTTACGAGTCAATGGTTTTTGGCGAACAAAGTCAGTGTAAACGACAACAAATCCATTAATATTTTATTTTTACTTAAAAAAACAAAATACCAGTGCGAAATTTCTTGGAGTGATTATAGATAACAACTATGGGATAAACACACTAATTACATAGTCAACAAAGTAGCAAAACAAATTTATCTGCTAACAAAATTATCATTTACAATATGGCAAAGCTTGCTCAGTACGGTATTTTACGCACATATCGAATCCATAATATCATATGCAATATGGGGACACTCGTCGCACTTAAATGACGTTTTTCGAATTCAAAGGTGAGCTGTGAGAATAATAGGTAACATAAGCTGTCGGGAAGATTGTAAAGTACTATACATTAAGTCGGACATACTAACCATGCCATGCCTATATATTCTTGCCCAATGTTCATTAAACACACAATTCAAATTAATTTAATATACAAAGTACACGATATGCGCATCATCTACGTCCGGACTACAAACGTCTAAAGAAATCCAGAGATCGAATTAACTATTATTCTGTAAAGTTTTTTAATATTTTGCCCGTTAATGTTATAAAATTAAATCCAATACAATTTAAAATATATGTAAAAATATATTATTAAGAAATGATGGTAACATAAGCTATAGGGAAGATTGTAAAGTACTATACATTAAGTCGGCCATACTAACCGTGCCATGCCTATATATTCTTCCCCAATGTACATTAAACACACATAATTCAAATCAATTTAATTTACAAAGTAGTATACATAACATTCTTATCATTTAATGAATTCTTAGAATTCTTTCAGTTCTGACTTGTGTAAATACTATTGTATATTAACACCAATAATTATTATTATTATTTGTAAGCGGAGTTGGTTCAATCATAACCCGTTTATGTTCAGATCAATTTTTACTCATGTTCATGTTTTGAACATATCTTCGAATAGCGTAAGTTTTTTTTTGAGATTATATTTCATTGACGTATGGACATACACTTTTTCTAATCTGTACGAAGGTAAGGTTCTTTTTCAAAACATTCTAGTATTGCCCACAATTCTATTTCTATTTATCTTTTACCAACGGTAGAAGTCCAGCTTTTTTGATTATTGATAGTTTTTCACTTTTACACTTTGCTGTGAGTTGGGCACCTTGCCATCTTTTCGGCATGTATGGATTAGTATTATAAGTACATTTATTAGTATTTTTACACAATCTATCACTTTATTGGCAATTTGATCAATTTGCGGGTGCTTTTCTACTTTTCATGCGTTTCAGTGTAGCAACTGTTTAACTCTACTCATATTATGCATTTCTTTTGAGCTTATATAGCTAAAATAATTGTTTGCCATTATTTCTGATTTTGTGTCATATATTTGTTTTAGATTTCTCTAGCGTTTTGAAAATTTGTATGTTGCTTGTTACAACTCCTTGTATTATTTGTATTTTGCAGTTTTTTGATATCTTTAATCTTAATACGATTATGTTTGTCCTGTCTTGTCTTCAATCGTGTTTTGTATAATTTTTGTGTTAGCTCTCACATCTTTTTGAATTTGCATATTGTATCGGCGCACATCTCTTGCCTTTGTTTTATTAGTTCAGGTTGTTGCCGGACTAATCGGGTTGATCTTACTTTTCTGCAGGGACTCGAACTGTACCGGAACAGAAACCAGAACTGGAATTTTATGTCAGAATATTCACTAAAAATGCAATTTATTCAAGAAAATTTATAAAATATTGCGATTTATAAAGTAATACGTTTCAAAATTTTTACAATAATAATTTGTACATAAAATTTATAAAAAGTGTAGGCAAAGATAGTGACTTAAAAATAAAACACTCGAAAAAATCCAATTTACAAAAGAGATAAATTGCGACTTGTGACAGAAAATTTATTAAAATCGCGATTTAAAAAAAAAAACAAAAATACGGCTTGACGGAAAACCTTTTTTCATATATAAAAATCAAATTTCAAACGGATAATCTACTAAATGTTGTAGTTTATAAAAGTAAAACTCTTTGAAAATAGTAAATTTGAAAAAAAAAACTGTATATAATTTATGTATATAATATTTTAATAAAGTATACGATTTTTGATATGAATGTTTATGAATGATAAAAGTTGCGATTTGTTAGAAAAGGTTATTTAAAAATTTGAAATTTAATTTAATATTTGGCGTAAAATTTTAAATAAATGCAGCTTACTTATAGTTTCCATTTAAAAAAGTAGTTGGATCCATAACAACCTGCAGATTTCGAAAAATCACATATTTCTTGGAAACTGATATATTTATCATTTTTCTGAAAATAAACCAATCTCGTAAAATTAGCGAGACAGCCTTATCAGACATTTTCTAGCATTTTTAGTTTTCGAGAACCTATGCCTATACTAATGTCCAAATTTGGCAATCATGTACAAAGTTCGGATGGAATTAAGGTATTTTACAAATTGTGTTTGATTATTATCGTAAACTAATTTGATATTTATAGGGACTAGTCAATGTTATGTTTTACAATAATTTTGAGTTTTTTGTGATAATTATTTAAGATAACGAAATACTCCGTTTTTCGGCTGGTTTGTCAATCATGCGTTATCAGTTTGTACGTTAACCATTTCAATGATTAATATAAACATTACAAGGAGCTCAGATTATAGCCACAGCTACCGTATTGAGTGGTGCAATTTAAAAAAAGATAAATAGTATTTCATAGAATTAAAATAATACGCATACAAAACTTGAAATTCTAATAATAACAAAAATATATTTTTTATATTTTCACTACGAAAAAATAATTGTTTAACCTTTTTCTGTCTTCAATTTTCACCAATTTTAAATTATCAAAGGATCATTACATACCTATTTAAAGTTTTTTTTGTTATTATTATATTATTCTACTTTCTTTTAAGCGGAAGACCGTAAGTAATTTTTTGTAATAAATTTCATCTCTATTAGATTCAGTATCTTTCTACATTATTTTTATTGGTTATTATAACGGTCCAGCTTGCACCATATCCAGTAATACGTTTATTTCTTGAGGATATAATTTTTAATTGAAATCAATTTAATGTGGGCCAACAATAAATTCGTTTGTATGATAAATAATTAGGAGTATATTTATTAAATATGGTAATAAAGTAAAGGAAAGGTCAAAGTTATTAAGCTGAAATATTTTCACCCTGAAACATTATTTATTTAAATTTATATTTACATTATTTTTTTAATTAAGCTATTGTGAAAGCGGAAAATGTTTTACAATAAATCAGTTTCAAGAAACTATTGTGTTAATTGTTTTTATTTATAATTTAATTTAGATACAGTCATATTAATAAACCACAAATAATTAATTTAACATTTCAATGTTAGAGAGTAGTATATTTCATTTTATAAGGTTAAAGGTTGGCGCAATTTAAAATTATTATAATTATCAAATTAAAATTCAAATTTATATAACAACTTTGCATTTTAACGATCACGTAAAGTAATATCGATTTTTTTTATTATATCAAGGTCGAATCACATCCTTGTATCGACTCTTTTTATTCATATTTATTCATACAAACGTGCAGCTACTCATTAATTGTATACATCTCCACTATTTATTTAGCAAGTTCGACTAACAAGCTTGTTTGGTTTTTTTTCCTCGCTGCCTTTTCGATGCTAATAAATTTTCTGCATGCTGAGCACGCTCAATTACTGCATTGATCCCATTGAAAGACAGCCAGTATTTGTTGTCCAGGATGTCCAGCTAATTAAAAGCGGATATATCGGTACTCCATAATTAATTATTGCTGTTTAACTTGGTTGATTCAATGGTCATGTCAAGTCAATACAAATTGACATTATTGAGTAATGTAAATGTAAATTTACGATATTTGCGACCCGTTCACATTGTTTAATTATTTCAATTCTATTTTATTGATTTATCAATCATTGTTTTTATTTTGTACTGTTTTTCGTTGTTTCATAAAAGTTAGTAGAAGCGGCTATAAAAGATTAGATATTAATTTGAATTATTTTGTAAAAAATATATCGGGAATGTTACTGTGTTTGTTGTAACACCTTCCTCATCGCTACAAAAATAAAAAATAAACGCAAGGATGACGAAATATCATTATAGATAATTATGGGGTGGGGTAACGGTAGTTACGCAATTATAAAGGAGACCATTGTAACTACAGTGTGCTAGATTTAATAAAGAAAAAAAAATATTGCAAGGTTCAGATATGGGAATGCTAAAAGAGTGACAAAAATTAGGATGGATGAAAAAAAGTATGCAGAATTTGTGGAGAGGCTTAAATTTATGTTAACTGAATGTAGCGAAATGAGTGAAGAGAAAATGGAAAGGAAGGAAATACAGGTGATTTACGAGGACTAGAATGGATGAATACCGTTCTGAAAAGAAGATAATAATAATAATAATGATACAAAATTATGTTTAGTTATTTTGAAAAAGAAATTATTCTTATTTATTTAATTTGAACTATATTTTCAATGCTGAACGGCATGACATTATTAATTATTACAAATAATTATGTAAGTCGATAAAATAAGTAATGCAGATGAATAATTGAAATGGTATAATAAGAAAAAAATACAAACTGTTACATAATAGTTATTTGTATGTCAAGGCCGCGAAATTAATTTTTTTGCACCGAGAGAAGAGTTGTCATATAGAGGAGCAAACAAATTTCGCAGCAGAGTTAATTAGACATTATTTTGTGTACAACCGTAAAAATATTTTTTTTCTACAAACGTGAAAACAAGAAGAGTTTACGCATCCACATCAATACGCAAACTACAGCATTTGTTTACCGTGAAAAAATATTTTTTTGTTTCACAAATAACGGTGAAAACAATGTTTTTTTTATAGATAACATTAAAAAAAAATTTTTTACTGATAACATGAAAACTTTTTTTCACTGTTATCAGTAAAAAATAATGGTTTCTATTGGTTTCCATGCATTTAATACGATAATAGCATTGACAATGCCAATGTCAGTTGTAATATGACAATATTTATTTGATACCTACTTGATATTTTGATCTAATTTCTATAATTTTATTTATATACTTTCTTTTTTTTTGCCGTTGTAGAAAAAATGTTTGTATTTCGTGTCAAAATCTGTGCTTTATGGCTCGTTCGACTGTACTTGTTGTCTCGACGGTCTCGACCAAAATCAACAATCTCACGCGCCATAAAAATCATTCATTTTGCGCACTTAATACAAAAATAACTATTTTTGTTAATAAATTGCATTTATTTTCTGATTCTGAAACACAGTAGTTCAATTTAAATAAAATGACCTGGTTACTATAAAAAAGACATATTGACAGTTTTAACAAATTAATAAAACGTCTGACAGCGAGAATGATATTTCTGGTACTACAGAGCTAAATAATATTGTACAGTTGGTGCTATCTGGTTTGATACCAGACAAATCCTAGTGACTATATGAAAAGTGTTATAACAATTTTTCGAAATGGAGTGAGAAACAAAAAATTAAAACGGTATCAGATATAGCTATTAGAAATTTCGATAAAATTGACTTCTGATTTTGCGACCGGTCCCAAGGACAAACGGCCGCGAAAT
>JARJEC010043857.1:0-12127 GCA_030264575.1 Tachinus sp. AB-2021 | reverse complement strand
TATATATATATTTATTTATTTATATATATATATATATATATATATATATATATATATATATAGTAAGATATAAACTATATGAGGTAAAATATATTTACAAATTTACAACAAAAAATATTATTTAAGAAAATAAGGTAATAAGGTAACTTGCATATAGTTTTTGAAGTAAAAGTTCTCTACGCGTGGTAAACACAAAAATCGGAACGGTAACGGAAATCAAATTTTGCGCACAATGAGATATATTAAATATATTATATATTTATCTCTTCTCCTCTTTCCTTACTTTAAATAATTATTTAAACCACTCACATTGACTAGTTTATTATTTCTGGTGGCATTACACGTTAATCAATTATTCGGTTCATTTGAATGCATTTGAATGTTGCCGCTTGTAGCAATTTTGAATAATATATTATAAACTTTTTTACTCAATTTGTTTAGATTTTATTACCCGCTTGACGTTGTATTATTACTGGTTACCTGCAAAGAATATTAAATTTTCCGGATAGATTTCTGGCTTAAAATTTTTCTTGCAAGAAAAGGCGTATAACCACTCACTTTAACTAGTTATTATTTATTATTTATTATTATTTTAATGTTTAGTATAAAACAATTTTTATAATAGTTATTATAGTTTTCATAACAAAATCGGTTAAGTTTAAATAAACTAATAAACATGAAATAAATATAATATCAAATTAAACAGGTTTTAGTTGTAAATATAAAAATTTAAATGTGCGCGTGGCATTTAACCATGCGATTTCGGTTTTCATTTCAAACTAATTTAAATTCGGCTTTATTAATTAAATTAATTGTTATTATATGTATATTTAGTTTTTACAAACTTATTGAATGAATAATAGTTAAATAATAACCGCCAGGGTGGCATATCTAATACGACCAATTTCAAATGTCCGCAAAAGTTAAGCAGCGTTAGACTAGGTCAGTACTTGAATACAGTCCCGCCTAACGGCACCACTAAAAAACAATTAATGGCGCTTTAGATAACGGAAGCAAATTTCTAGAGTAACAAGACCTCAAAATCGATCACGAGTTGGGTTATACCCAACAAATACAAATATGTTACAATAACACTTTTTAAGGTGGTCTAAACACACTTTTTTAAAGAAAAAATAATACAATCTCAATAAAAAATACCGTATCGTAAAAGATCAAGTGACCACTGATCCATGTATGATGTTTGAACATAAAATTTAATAAAAAAATGTATAAATAATTAATTTATTCACACTATTTATTCATAATTTGGTATAGTTTGGTTTCAATTTTGGTAATTTTTCCTCCACAAATTGTATGATTTTTAATTCTTATAGGTTTCCATCATAAATCGCATTTTTTGTAGGTTTTCTACAAAAAATTGAAATTAAATGGTTTAATTAAATTTTCTGTTGTAAATCGTTATTTTTATTCATGGCGCGATACTTTCAGCCACATGCTATCGAGTGTAAGCAGAAAGTACCGCGTCAGGCCTATCCATAAACAAAAACTAATGTAATGAAATTTAATAAAAATGCACAACTCCAACTATAGACATAAAACTAAACAACATATTGGTCAAACAAGTTAAGACTTAAGAAATCTTTAACAAAAATTAAAACTTGGAACAAGAAATAAAAAAAAATCGAACAAGCCAGAAACACATTCATGAAAAGAAAAAACCTACTGTGCGTCGACAAGTTAAACCTAAAGACAACATGCCGTACTGTCAAATGCTTTATCTGGTCGGTATTATTGTACAGAGCTAAGATGTGGACACTAAAACCGAACATCATAAACATGATAGAGACCTTCAAACTGTGGATTTACTAACGGATATTAAAAATAAGTACGATAATAAGAAGAAAGTATAAAATAAAATGGTTCTTAAAAAAATTATGAAAGAAAGAAAGCTACCACTTATTACTAAAATTTAAAAAATTGCATATTTTAGACACATATTGCGCAATCAAAAATACAACACCTTCCGCCTAATGTACTAAGTGCGGCCAAATCCGTGTATTTGCGTAAATTTTTTTCCGGAAAAAATGGCCACAAATCCGCAAAAAGTTTGATCAATCTCAACATTTTGCAAAAAAATTAAAGCACCTAACTTCATTAGATTGAAAAGATAAATGTGAAATAAGTGAGGTTACAGTTTTATTATATTTAATAATACATAAAATGAGCAATTCCATTTTAAAGGTGCTACGGTTGGTGAAATTTTATTTTTATTTTTTTATGTTCTAAGACTTATAAGAAGTTACTCAACAAGATTATTTTAGTAAAAGAGAAATATACAATTTTTTTAAAGTAATTTTTTAGTTTCAACTTAGAAAAATCTAATATAGTGCACAAAAATCACAATTTTCAAGGGAAAAAAATCCATTTGAAAACGTCGTTTTTTATTAATTTTTTTTGTATTAGTAAGAATATCTAGAATATCGGAAAAACTGTTTTTTTGCATTACATGCATAAAAAGTAGTTTATTTTAAATACTTTGTATAACGTTAACTTAACGTATTTAAACTAAAGTAAAAAATAAAGTTTTGTTTGTGTATTTTGTTTAAAAAAAAATTGAAATGTTTTGGAAATTTTTATATGAATTTTTATATAGTGTCCATGATGAATGCTATTAAGAAACGCTTTGTATATTTTTAAATTAAATATACTAATTAAGTATTTTAACTTAACACAAAAAAACTAAAATCAGCTCTAGACTTAGCAAGACAATAGTGCACTCTCGAATTTATACTCTAATATTTCAAACGCTTTGAGGTGTCACTCTTAAAGTAATACTCCGACTTTTCGAACGGCAAAAGTACGCACTTAACAAACACTCCATTGATATTAACAGTTGCCTATACATTGCGGCGCCGTCCAATGTACAGTCCAGACCGCGGTCTGGCGCGCGCGCCGGTCTTTCTCTATTTTATTAATAAAATCGAATTTATTAACAAACTTAGTAGAAGTAAAATATTTGTATTTGTCAAGTTTTACCCAACAGGCTATCGACCTTGAGTCTTTCAGCCATATTTATGTATGTGTTGAATTAAGGCTTGTTACTGAAAAAAATTAATTTACCAATGGCAAATGGTATCGGCAGGCGGAGCTATGACATCACCTATCTAATTGCTGACCGGGTCTAACGTTGCTTACCTTTATTCGACATCGATCGTTTTGGACATATCATGTCGGCGGTTTAGTAAAATTATTAAGACTCTTTCATTTGCAATTTGATCCGCTTGAATCCGTTGTTTCACAACGTCAAAAATTGCATCATGTTTCAATCGTTTGTAGTTGCGTTTGTTTTTTTTTTTGATAAATTTAAAAAAATTCCATAAAATACATAAAACACAGTATAATTGAACATCTGTATTTTCCTATATAATCCAATAAGGGCCAGCATAACAATATAAAGTTTTTGTAAAAATTACATACGTTTGTAAAATTGCAACCTTAACTATGCGTCTTTAGTGTTTTACGTGACCTAAAAGAGTTGTGTGTGTGACTGAAACTTAATTAACATATTATTATATAAGTATTCAGCATAACTGCTGTTAAAGTAATCTGTTTGTAGTATACAATTTCTTCTTCTAGTGTTTTAAAATTCATATATTGACTATAGACAGTCGTTGAAGCGTGTCATTTTATCTCACTTTAATTGTTATTTTAGAAATAAAATTCCCTAAAAATTGTCATTTATATAACAAAAAAAGGTCAATAAAAAACGTATCTGTCACTAGTAATTAGGTAGAAGGCTATAATTCTGACAATAAAAATTTCGTTTTTGACGTAGTGATAATTTTAATACCAATGATATAATTTATATAATACAAATACAAACTTGATGAAAAAATAATGTATATTACTGAACACGCATTTTGCGTTTCACCCAATTTAGCTCAACATAAAATGACATTGTTCCTCGTAGTAATATAATGTACTAGTAGTATTTGTATTTGTTGGGTTTTACCCAACTGCGCATCGACCATGAGATCCTTCAGCCGTGTTTATGTGTAGGTATGTGTGTTGAGTTAAGGCTTGTTACTTTAGAAATTTGCCTCCAATATCTAAAGCGATATTAATTGTTTCCCAATGACGAATGGTACCGCTAGGTGAGGTTATACGGTCAACCATCCAATTGCACACCGTGCCGAACGTTGCTTAACTTTTACAAAAATTCATTTCTTAAATTAAACTATTCAAAGTACTTTTGAAACTAAAATTATGTAATTGATAAAAATATTTTTTGTAGAGCTGTTTACAAAGTGTAATAAAGCAGTATATATATAATTTTATATAAAAAATGCAACTGAAGTAAAAAATTATTGAAGTTATTTAAGTGTCTCTGAAAAAGCTGTATGAATATAAAAAATATTATTACTGATTTTTTTTTGTATTTGAACTATCTCAGCAGACGCATCATTGAGTCGACATTTAATTCTCAAAAAAAATTATTATTGTTTTTTTTTACGAGTAAATTAATAATCAGTTTTAATGAAATGGTTGTTGTATATAAGTAATATAACTGTAAAATTTATAAATAATTTTTTTTTAATAATTTAAATAATAGACTAAATATGTGGCTTAAGGTATTAATTGATAAATTCGGTGAACTGTTGCAATGATAATCAAAATAATTTTAAAATTCATGTAATTTGTGCAATAGATTAGCATCTAATGTGCCACAGTTAAGATCTATTTCAAATGTTGAATTCAACATTATACATTGTAAATATTTTTATACCCGGGTTAATTTAACTGAATGAAGAGAAGTGAGAGCAAAGAAAATGAAAAGGAAAGATCTGAAAGGTGATCGACGCGGATTAGTATGGAAAAAAATAGTTCTAAAAAGTAGAAAATACTGAAGAAGAAAGTGTAGTAATTTAAAGATTAATACAAAAATTAGGTTTAGTTCTTTTGTAATAAAATTTGTATTTTAAGTTGAACTGTATTTTGAAGGCTGAAAGACAAGAAATAAACACTATTGTTATACCAGGATTAATTTCATTTCATTTTCATAAAAAGGTAAATTTCATTAATTTTTTTCAGTATTTAGTTTTATTATCTTTTAAAAAGAACACACGTTTTATGATGAGAGCGGAACGCACAATTTAACGCGGTTTGTCACATGCCGTTCAAGGGCTATCTCCACCTATATCAGTTAGAATTAATTCTATATCATACACTCACATCTACTTTTGTATTCTCTTCTTTTTCTTATACTTCAGTGGTTAAGTCTGCAAGTATGCTTTATCTTCAGAGGTGTATTTAGTTATTTAGATCTTCGTTCATTTATTCCTCTCTGTCTCCTCTTTCGTTCATAACAACTTTATGCAATTCTATTAGTTGGATCCCATTGGAAAACCTATGTTTACAAGTTTTACTCCCAGTGAGATTCTTGATTTTCCATTTGAGATTATTTTTTCGTAACCACTAATTGCCAGATATATTGTGACCATTTGATAGAATATAAACCATTGAGAAATTGTTAATTCCGTCATTGTAGTCTTATTTTAGAATACCTATATTGACGTTATCCATGAGCTCTGCTTTGTATTTAAGCGTAGCTTTTTTGTTTGTTTTTTTTTGTACAATTATTTTTTTAGAAATTGATAAATTACAGTATTTAGTTGAGGAATACCTGTTAAATGATTACAAATATTTGCATTACATAACAACAATATATTAGATTATCATGCAAAACAAACCAGATTTATGGTTGATTTGATATGCACACGCAGAAAATGTAATATCGCTATAATATGGAAATTTAAAATCCATCCAAGTATTGTCGGTCTGCTGAATTAATTCAACACTGTCTGCAATAATCAGAGTTGTCGCTAATGACTGTAATTCTATTAATATTTGCTTTCACTGAATTATATAAAGGTGTAATTCAAAGACACTCCCCGATATATACGAGAATGATGATTATTAATGTAGTGAATATGGCGTGTTGCGTTCGTATTACTTGAAAGGGTGAAATTCATTCTCATTGTGATTGCAATTTCATTTTATAAATAAGTAATATGGAGTAAATGTTATCAATGTACAGTAATTTATTATATTGTAGTTGATGACTACTCACAATAACTATACTATTTCTTCATTGAATGTCGCCAGTCCTCTTTATTGTTAGATCTTAAATGAAGTTATCATTTTTTATTACGCAACAGATTATTGAATCGAAATTTTTTGGAATGCTAGTTTTTAATGATTTAGTTTTACGTCGCCCACGAAATACACGCAACATTTTTTTCTACGACGTCCATTAACTACTTGAAATAAAATAATAGAAATAAAATTAATGTAATATTAAATATCATAACAAAATTTTATAACGTAGCGAACGCGTAACGGTTATCTCCGGTCACTAATAATATAGCACATTATAACGTCATTCCCAGGGCACTTATTATTGACGAGGATGAGGTTTATATTTGAGTGAATAACCACAGAATACTTTTATAAATTGACTAAAATATTTAATTTGTTATTAATTTTTATTATTTTATGACATAAAATATACATATAACGGCTGATTTACAAAAAAAATGTTTTCTTTGGAAACAAAAAATTTAATCAATCAATACATTGATATGATGATTATCAAATGAAATATATTTGATTTTTTTTAAATAAATTATGTTGCTTGTTTTTGCTTATCAATTTTCCTGTTTAAGCCAATCAATTTAAATTAGAATGAATTTTTGTTTGAGCAATTCAAAAATAGTATATTAAAATACAAGTTCAAGAAAGCATTAATTCAAGCACGCGCTTGAAATTCCGACACGAGCCGCGTAGCGCTGAGTGGAGAAACAAACAAGTGCTGGAAAAGTTTTCTGAACGAGTGTTTTATACTATTTTCTCTGTTTTGCGCCTTTTGATCTTTTTTTACATAAAAAAATCAAGTTTAGGGAATTTTGTTAAGGTTGGAGACAATGATTTGGCATTATTTAAGGCCGTAGAAAATTCAATTTGAATTGTCATTATTTTTATTATGAAATGAATTCTGAAAATTGTTCAAACTAAAGTTATTGGTAGTTTTAGATATAATGCAGTTGCTCTTACCAATAGTTTTAGTTTGTAGCCCCGCCTACCGTTGTCATTTGCCATTAGAAAACATTTAATGGCTAGATATCGGAGGCAAATTTCTATAGTAACAAGTTTTAACTCAATTCAAATAACCTACATGTACACGGCTGAAGGACCTTGAGGTCCGATAGCCAGTTGAGTAAAACCCAACAAAACTGTCAACGTAAGTGTCATATTTTTTATTTTTATACACCGACAACCTGCCACTCATTGCACTACTGCCTACGGATACACAAGCCTATGGAAACGGGAAATGCACAAGTCCCCAGTTCAACTCATACCCTCCCCCCTCAATCAGTTTACATTTTTACGCTCCGTTATTTCGGACTAACACCTCAATATCACTTCAAAAAAGAAACTGCTTCTCATAGAAAATAAAAAATTTGCTGAGATTTTTATTTTTTTTATTTTACAATTATTTTAAATCTATAAACAATATTCATCATATCTATTTCAGTATTGAATTTTATTTTATGTTTTCACAAAGTTACAAAAAATAAATATGAAGAATTGAAATACAGTATTTTATATTTTTTTGCGTTTCATTAAGTTCTATAGAAATAAATAAAAAACAATTTTATGTTTTTTTTTATCCAAATATGTTTTATCCAAATATCTCGTTTTGAATGTTCAAATTTTATACTTTTCATATTTGGCAACAGATTTTTATTGTTTGTACAAATCTATTACTATTAATAATTTATTTAAATTTTGATACAATTAAACGTTTTGCATAATTTTCTTATTTTCTTAACTTTTTATATTCTTTATATTAGGTAAGATTTATTGATATTTTACATTTTCTAATATTGTCTCTGATTTCTATAAAGTACTACTATAAAGAAGAGATAGTCTAATGAGAAAAACATAACTCACTTGATCAATGTCAGTCAGTGTCAAAACCCGCAAAATACGAAAACAATATGTACTACTAGTTATATAAATAACAATTATATAAAATCGGGCCAAGCGAAGTGTGGCAAACAGACCTACTGGGTCCACCTTTACTTTTATACTATCCTGCACCAACACACGCCAACATTCTACTTATCTTATTGAATTTAAAATAATTCTTTTCAACTTAAGAACTGATGACGATATATTGTTGGTGGAAAAGTTTTAGTACACATTGTAACCACTACTTTTTTTATTGATCCAATTTTGCTCACATTGTTGTCACTACTAGGTACTATACTATTGGCAATGAAATAATTGATTGCGTGGCAGATAGAATTTGCAAACTAGCGGACCAATGGTTTACAGGATTTTCTCAAATTCTATTCATTTGGAGGTGGTACCGGCTCTGGATTTAGTTTACTGTTAATGGAGAGACTTTATAGCAATCCTAAGCTTTTAATGGGACAAATTGTATCATCAACAATAATATTGTTGAGGTACATTGAAAATTACTATTTATGTATTTTTGTTAGCTAAATAAAATAACAGTTTGTTTAACTAATAAGTAATTGCTAGTTTGTTAATAATATTTTATATTGTTAGATTTGATGGAGTTATGAAAGTTGATTTAACCGAATTTTAAACAAATTTGGTAACATTTAGAAAAATTCATTTTCCTTTAGTACCGTATTTCCTGATAATAGCAGCAACTATAGCTTATCACGACCAGTTTTTAGTACAAGAAATTACAAATGCACGCTTTGAACCATATAATTAGGTACGTAAATTGAATTGTTTATATATAAGAAAATATTAATTAAATTGTTCTTGCAGATGGTCAAATGTGGTAAATATATGGCTTACTACATGCTGATTCGGGGAGATGTTGTTTCTAAAGATGTTAACATAGTTATTGATGTTATTAAAGCTAGAAAATACAATTTGTTAATTGGTGTCCAAATAGTTTCAAAGTTGGTGTAAACTATCAAAAACCTACAGTTGTACCAGTAGGACTTGGCTAGGGTAATTTTATTTGGATTGAAACTTTTATGTTCAGAACAATATTAAAATATGGATACTAAAGATATTGTAAACTCAATGTTTAGTCAAGACAAAATTGTATTGGTTTAAACAAATCCTAAGCAGACAAATATTTTTGTCCTTTATAAATAATTTATATCATTCATTAATTTAGCCTAAATAATAATAATTGTTTTACTATCATCTCATGTAGTAATATTTTAATATATTAAATGGCTTGCACCCTTAGTACGGTCTTAGCGCCTCCACTCAACCTGTATTTTAAGTAAGATTTTCAATAAGTTTATGTTATTATTGATAACTTTAATTTATTTTGCAATTATTGCAAACTACTACTGTTTAGCACTACTGAATATCTGAATAATCTTAATCATAAATTCGATTTAATGTACCACAAATGAGCGATCGTGCATTGGTATGTTGGTGAGGGCATGGAAGAAGGCGAATTTTCTGAAGGACGTGAAGATATGGCCGCTCTTAAAAAAGATTATAAGGAAGTCGGCATCGAATGATAAAAATGTTGATTACGAAACAACGCTACAACGAATATGAAAAATAAAATTACATTTGATAAGTGAATTATAAAAATATATAAAGTGAATATGTACTTAATTTATAAAACGGTAAAACTATATCCATTTTCGGAAACGGAGTTTTGTGTTTCAACCATCAAGATGTGTATGTCGGCGTCAAACACTTAAATTCTTCGATTCATGTAATGACTAGCTGTAAACTCAAGTTATAGCTCAAAAACACAAACATCATTTTTATCTAGTACGCTATGGTTATATCTAAAATAAAAGTAGGTAGGTGCCTTCATTTTTGTTGTTTTGATGTGATATTGATTTAATTTTTAATTCTAAATTTATACGATTAAAGTGTACGAAAATGCCACAAACATTTATTCAAATTTAGAATATAGAAATATGGTGTTTATGTATGGTTTTTGAAATAGGCAGGCCAATGCCTTGTTAAAGTTTTCTACAAGCTGTGCAAGACTGGAAAACTTCCGAGTGCCTACATAAAATGTAAACGTGTGGTGTGGTATAATCGATAGATTTTATTTTGGAGGATTGCTTCACAGGAAACCAATACTTATTTTTTTACACCTACAAGGACTAGTAAAAGATGTTCCTGTAAACTTCAGAATGCAAGTGTAATACCAGCACAATAGAGTTCCTCCACATTTTGCTTGTCAGATCAACATTTAGGACGTTTCATTGGTCGTGGTGGTCCTATTAGTTGGCGTTCAAGATCTCTACATGGCACTCAACTAGATTATTGATTAAGGGGCTGGCTCAAAACTGAAATGTACAAAGTAAAAGTGGACACCCGGAATGTATTAATTCTACACATTCAAAATATTGCAGCTGATATTAAACAAAGCAATTACTCTATCAAACAACATACGCACTTCGTAGCTGAAGCATAGAATGTATAGAAGTAAATAGCGGTATTTTTGAATATTTATTAAAAAACGCAATAACTATCAAAACGTTAATATATTAATGTTACTTTATTTTAAATAATTTAGTTATAGCACAAAAAACAGAGATTTCTTTATCTAGTATGCCATGATCGTTACAAGTTATCTGCATTGTTTTAATGTGTCAGTGTATTGTAATAGTTATTTAACATTTAACAGTTTGTTCGATTAAAGTGTTACAAAATGCCAATTTTTGTAAATGATGCTATAAAAATTGGACAACAACATTTGAGTTTTTTTACATTATTTTTACGTCTATAATACACTTCTTGAGTTTGGCGCTTTCCTCCCGATTCACCCTTCATATAATACACTAAGTCAACAAAACAGTTCTCTACAGCCGATTTGAAAAGACGTACTTTTCATACATTGTAGCCCCAATATTTGCTCATTTTGAAAAAAAGCGCAAGGTATAACCGGAAGTAAATTTAACGTTACGGTGCCATTAACGTCAATATCTGAACATTCTTGGAGCTAATTCTGTTATTAACAAATAAATGGCACTTTATTTATATAATAATATTACATGGTTTCAAGTTTAGTAAACTAGGCTTTGTAATGCGCAATGCAAGTAGTAAAACATGTTTAAAATGATGGTTTCATTTAAAAACCACTTCCCCAATTTGAGACCGATGTACTAGACTGGATTTAGCGCTATATATCGTAAAACAATCACAAATTCCGTACATATTTAGCGTACAAAACTAGAGAATTAATAAAATTGAGTTATTATTTGCGTAAATAATAATACGGGCGAAATTTTTCATGTAATCTAACTAGCTATGGAAACAATATGCTATCGCGACAATTTCTTTATAAGTTTTTGTGTCACTTTATATTGTCATCAGCAAGTTTGGTTTTGTTACTTTCTATATCAGTTTAAAGAGACAAAAAAGAGTGATTTGCAACTTGAACACAGAAGTGCAATGAATGTTTTATCAAAGAAACAAGGATTAAGCCAAAAGTCAAAAGTATAATTGAGAGATAGTGGACTATTTTTTCCATTCACTATCACCATAGTGAATGGAAAAAATAGTCCATCCTATTTACAAGTAAAATATTGGCGCAACTGGGGTAAAAAATCCATTCATGAAGACACAATGCATAGAAGACTTCCGGAAGCACAAACTGACAAAATCAACAAATGATTTAGTGTTGATTGACAGCCGAGTAATATTTCTATAAAATTGTAACTAAGGATAAGACCTGAGCACACCACTGGATTCCTCCCAGAATTTTAACCAAAGGAACCATCTCCCATATTAAATCATATGCTAACAAATCACCAACCCGACGGAAGGCAAATGCCAGTTATTTAATATTTGCACCCCTCGATATTATCTCTTTCCAAAACTCAAAAAATACTTTAAAGGTTGTTGCTTTTTATCGAATAACAACTAGGAAATTCTTCTAGAGTCGTAATTGGCAGAATTACAAAAAAATGTTATGCAAAGGCATAGCGTTATTAAAAAAACGTTGAAATACGGGTGCTCTGTCAATGGTTAATGGTTATAAAATGTGACTTGTCGTCTAACTCCTTGTTTTTATAGCTAGGTAGATAACATAAATTCTCTCCTCGTATTAATAAAAAAATTTTAGAGCAAT
>JARJEC010043829.1:0-11932 GCA_030264575.1 Tachinus sp. AB-2021 | reverse complement strand
ATGTTCACACGTAGATTTACAAATCTAGCTTACTGGACACAAATACAGAATTGATTTATATTTTCTAGGTCAATTTTGTGTTAGCATATAGTTGTTAAGGCTATAAATATATTTAGTTTTTTGGTAAATTAAATTTGATTTACAGCTGAATTGCGCACAAGACCACGGCTGAATTTGGCACCCAGAACAATACCAATTGAAGAAATGACACCTGTAGAATCTGAAAACGCACCTCCAGTTGTTAAAACAGCACCAGTGCCGGCTGCCTCGATATTTGGCAATGCTAAGCCTGTAGACACTACAGCAAGAGAACGTCAAATTGAAGAGAGACTTGCCAAACTAAACACTGAGCTGGATAATAAAAATGATGATAGAAGAAGGGTAAGTGTGATTAGAACATAGATGTGCCGGATGAAGTATGATTACTAGCAAGTGATGCAAAAGAATCATAATTTTAAATAAAAAATCACACGTTTAAAATACGATATTGAGTTTACACTACATTTGAACGATGTGATGTGTCCACGCATAATGTAAACTCAATATATATATTATGATAATATCATAAGTAAAATCACATAGTGTAAACATCGTTTTTGCAATATCCATACATCTAGTTATTTTTAATTTTTCTTTTTGTAGGCATTCATTTACATCTAACCAACTTTTACATTGTCTACCCTTGCCTTTCGATCCAATGGAAACATTGTAAATTTGCTTTGTCACTTGATCCTCATTCATTCTCTCATCATGACCAAAGCAACGTCATGTACTTTGTTTGTCACTATCTGTGTTACTTTCAAAACACATTCATTTATTTTTACCTACTCATTTTTAGTCTTGTCCATGTACAGTCCACATACTCATATAGAGTCCACATACACTTCTTAAGTACTCTATTCTATCCGTATTTACTTTACTTTTGTGTTTTTTCTGGCATATCCATGCTTCATAGTATACCATACGTCTACAAATTAAATATGTCCTATATGCAAACAAATCTTTGCCCAAAGGATTAATGCCATTAATTAATTGTTCCAGGATGATAGGAAACGTTCTCCAGAGAGAAAAAGATACTCCCCACCTAGAAGGTCGCCAGACCAAAGAAGAGATTCCCCTGAGCTAAGCCGAGGTTCACCAGAACCACGGCGAGCTTCCCCTGAGCGTAAAAGGGCATCACCAGATCGTAGGCGTGCGGCTGCGGCTTCACCAAGACGTGGATCACCAGACCGCAGGAGAACATCACCCAATAGAGGAGGACATCCACCACGAAAAACAGGTAAAAATCAGTATTGATTTTTATCTCATCCACTCGTATAATATAGTCAGTTAAAATCTTACACCTGGGACTCACACACTAGAGTATTTATTACTAAATTATAGTCACGGGAAGGTCTGAGTAAAGCTAATATGCTCTAGAGGGGCATCCGTTTGACGCGGAGCTGGGGTACCAGAAATCTGCAATCCGAATCATCAGCCTAGGACGGTTTTATAACCTGAGGTGCACGTTTTGGTTTGTTGAAAACTCCAGCAGCTGGCTATTTCAGTGTAATGTGTAAGCTGATTTTTTTATCAGAACTCAATTCAGACTAATCTTTTGCTGATGTTTACGTTGTGGGTGACTTTTATTTTTATTTACAGATGATAAGAGGGGGCCTCCACCGAGGAATGACACTAAAGTGAAGGACAAAAATGAAAGACGGCCGCCTAGGTAAATTACATTATGTTAAGAAATATTACTTCTGTGTTTTGACAATTGTCACATTTCAATCTAATTGATAAATATTACACAATCAATGTTTTTGCAGAGAATTTACTGAGCGAGACATGCCAAAGCTGAAGACACCAGAACCAGTAAATATTGTAAATACAAATCAGTATTCGTATTTGGGCAACGAGTCTGATTAAACAAAACAAAATATTGAAAATATGAAACAAGAAAAATTCTATCGTTGCACTTAATCCTACTATAAGGTAATCTAGTCTGGCTTTGCTAACTAGATTTAAATCCATATTATATATATACATACAATTAAAAAATTAAATGCTGTACACAGTGCCAATGTAAGGTGTCTTACATTAAAAAAGAAAACAAAAATATATATATAATAAAAATATTTTTGAAGAATTATATGTAGTATCTAGTCCAGTATAATTTATTTTGTACTTTTATTATATTGTATGTCTTTGTACATGTTTTTAATTTAAAAATTGACTTGTTATTATACTTAATTATATTGGACTAGCAAGTAAATCGAGAGAAAGAAAGTAATGAAGTATTTCGATTTTTTCATTCATGATTTTTTTTTTGTAGTTATGTAAGGTATATATACTTTTTTGTGTTTTGAGTGCCATTTGTTGGTTTTATAAAGAGTGTTGGCACTTTTCATACAATGGGAATAAATGGTTTAATAAAAAAATTAATTGATTAAACTTTTTTTTATGTATGTATTTAAATTTTTTGACAAATTGCCCTCTATACTGGATCGTTTTTTATTATTTTATTAATTAAAATTGTTTATCGAGAAATTGTTTCAATTATATATTCAACTGCAAAATTAGTTTCAGAATCATTTTGTTGATGCTCAACAAACGTGAAGATAATTAAGTAAGTTTTTCTATATCGTTCATATATTTAGTATATTTTTAATAAAATTTGTACAACAATTTTTGCAGGTTAATTTGCCAGAAACTTAACGATAAAATTGTATAAAAAATTATTAATTCAGAAACTTTATAAAATCAAATTTAATCAAATGGATACAGGAGAATATTCTAATTCTATGCATTTTCACATTTATAAATATGGGGTACAGGGTTTTTAACACACTGCCTTTGAGTCTTTCATATAGCTTATTTGAATATGAACACATCCTCGTTAAAACTGAAGTGGCTAGTTCTATACACAATAGTATTTTATAGTAGAAGTCCGTTAGACCAGCTTTTGTGGCCCAATCATAGTTTGTGGAATGAGCTTGTACATCGAATCTCATAAAATAGGCAAGGCAGTAAACAGCCTAATGGAGTTGTGCTGTACAATCGTTTTTCTAATATCTCTGAATAGTTCACAATTATCTTTTTGAAATTTAATTTTTTTCAAAGTGGTTCAAAACTGATCAAAGAGTGTAGAATGCTGTTCTTATCAACCGTTGTTTACGGTTGATATATATTGCATCAATAATTAATAGCACTCTAGATATCGGAGGCAAATTTCTAGACTAACAAGCCTTAACTCAACACACATTCTTACATCAACACGACTGAAGGATCTTGAGGTCGATGGCCACTTGGGTAAAACGTAAAACCCAACAAATACAAATACTGCTACATCACTATGCACAATGCACGTCGCTCCAGTGGTGCCGAAAATTAAGCAAACAATAAATTGCCTAGATCCTAGCAGCATCGCCCCTCTGTTTAGTGAGCGACGACTTCTACAGACTGCAGCAGTTGAGAGGTTGCTTACAAGCGTTCTCGAAGCAACTAGATATTACAAAATAGTATTTTACAGTAGAAGTCTGATAGGGCACGCTTTACGAGAGTTTGTGAGATGAGCTTGTAGAATAGTTATGCCAGTAATAGTATTTTACAGTAGAAGTACGTTAGGGCATGACCGTAAGAGGGAGTCGAATAATCTGGCGAGCCAGTAAAAATCTTAACCGACGTGTATTGTACAATAGTTTTGTAATATCTCTACAATGCGTTATATCTCTTTGAAATATACGTTTAGGTCATTAAAAACCAAATCGTTACGTCAATTACAAAATCAAAGTAAGATTTTACAAAAAATGACGTGTCTTTGTTGGCTGGATTGGAAGTGAGAATTGCATCGCTTCCAACCTAGCCAGCAAAGACACGTCATTTTATGGTCATTATGACCTAAAACACGACGTAAATATAACGACAAAAAGTCGAAAGTATGTCGGAGACCAAAGACGTAATTTAGCAACTTGAAATTGACGTAACTTAATGACGTGAAGCAGACGTCAGTTATTCACGTAAAATAGACGTACTGGTAATTTGTCAATAAACTTTTATCAACACTGGAATGGGTAGTATTTCGCTTCTGCATAATGATAAAAATTCAGTCCGACATCTTTTTCTTTTAACTAATATCACTTAAGACTTTCTTAACTTAATTTTTCGGCTAACTACTAATAATAGCAATATTGCTATTATCACCATCCTCACACTCAACGCTATACCCAATGAGTCGGGCTAGATTCGTAAAATGTATGGATTGTTATAGTGTCGTGGCGTGTGCTACATTTGTAAAAATTAAGTTTATTTTTTGCATAGGACGTTATAATCACGAATATCGCAACAAAATTACGTGAATATGACGTGACTGTTGGCTGGGTTAAAAACTAGAAAAATTATCAGGTCTTTAGCACTACGGTAGTAAACTAGAACCTATGTTCTTACACACACCACTATTGGTGTTTTTGGTCTCGCTGATGTCACTCATCCCGCGTGTCCTTAAACTCACCGATTCAAGATAGAGACGTCAACCCAGCTAGCAAAGACGTGTCATTTTTTGGTACTTTACGTCATTGCGACTTAAAACATGGCGTAAATATGACGACAAAACGACGAAAATATGTCAGTGACCAAAGACGTTATTTAAAAACGTGAAATTGACGTAATTTAACGACGTAAAACAGGCGTCAGATATTAACGTAAAATAGACGTGCTGGTATCTTCAATAAACTTTTATCAATACTTGAATGGGTAGTGGGCTGGCGATAGGACAATCGGTTGTTTCCTATTTAAAAAATTACAATTGTTATATTATCTATTATATATAATATGCTAAAATAATGGTTTAAACGGTTAATGGTAAAACAAGATAGCGTTATGTCAGAATCTGATGAATTTTTAGTACTGTCACCATAGGCTCACTGCTGCCAATAAAACTGCAAATGGAAGATTTAATGCAACTACATCTAAAAAAAATTGTAAGAAAAGTATAGTACACAACTCTAGTTGTAATGCAATTATACTCGCCGCTACGCGGGTTGTGAGTAATATTTCCACTCGTGTGTGATAAATATGCTTCTTACAACTATCGTTCGGTAATATACTACTATACCACGTTACACCGACGCCACATTACAGCGCACCGCTTCTGCACTTTACCGAATGCTGCTATATCATAAATACCGTTTCATACTTCTAACTCGCTATAAAATTTTTACTTTAAAAATTATGTTGTGTTAAAAAGCAACATTATCAATTAGATTACTTTACTTCGCTGCGCAATGATTATATTAGTGCCATCTGTGATTAGTGCTTAGTGTCATCTCGCGGTAGTTTGCTGAACTTAATTACTGAGGTTTAAAATCAAACATAACCTAATAAGCTATCGAAAAGCATTCGAATGTAACAAACTTTAAGGAATTTTATTTCTTGTGTTATTTATTAATTACGTATCAATCATTCTGAATATACAAATACAATGGTAAATACAAAATAATATTGCATATACAGAAATTATGTGTATTATTAATTTGCTTGCAGTACTCTGTGCTCCAAAATAAAGAAAACGCTCATGAAGATAGTATCTGGACTTGTGCATGGGGTAGATCTGTACAAAGTAGAGGAAAAGATAGTGAACGTGATCTTGACAATGAAAATTCTAGGTAAACTTGAATACGACCAATTGTTGTGATCGATCTCTTATTTGGTATAATGGATACTTTTAGAATAGGAATTTTGTGTTATAACTATTTATATTCTATATATCTTACATTTAGAAGTATTTGATGATTTTAGAGATTCATTGTCAGGCGATGAAGTCCAAGATTACATTGTCACAGGTGGCCTCGACGATCTAGTCAAAGTCTGGACATTGGAAAATGACCGCATACAATTAAAACACATTTTAGAAGGTCATTCGTTGGGCATAGTTTCTGTTGCCATCAGCAATAGTGGAAAATGTATGTATATCAATATACAAGCATTTTTTTTAATAATGTTTTCTAGTGTGTGCTTCAAGTTCATTGGATTCAAGCATGCGAATTTGGGATTTGGAGAAAGGGGAAAAAATTTCGAATATCGAAGTAGGGCCTGTCGACTTATGGACGGTGGCTTTCAGTCCCGACGATAAATTTATTATATCTGGATCTCAAGCTGGTAAAATCACATTGTATAATGTGGAAAATGCCAAAGAAGATCAGACGTATGACACTAGAGGAAAATTCTCTTTAAGCATTGCCTATGTACATAATATTTAAATAATTAATTATAATTGTTATATTGATTTATTTTAGAGCCCTGACGGTAAATACATAGCTAGCGGTGCTATTGATGGAATCATCAACATATTTGATGTAGCTACTAGCAAATTGTGCCACACTTTGGAAGGTCATGCCATGCCAATACGTTCACTATGTTTTTCCCCTGATTCACAGTTGCTTCTTACTGCATCAGACGATGGACATATGAAGTTATACGATGTGTAAGCAGTTATTCAACGTTTAAAGCATTTATAAAAGCCTTTAATTTACACCTTTTATAATATTTTTTATAGTTTAGTAGATTCTAAAATTTAAACTTTTAAAAACATTCCTAAAAATTGAAGACATTCTTATTTCTTTATATTATTTGATATTGTTATATTAAATTTTATTTTAGACAACATGCTAATGTTGTGGGCACTCTTTCTGGGCATGCTTCATGGGTATTGAGTGTAGCTTTTTCTCCCGATGGTAACCATTTTGTTTCTGGAAGTGCAGATAAGACTGTGAAGGTGTGGGAAGTTGCAAAAAAACAATGCATCCATACATTTAACGAGCATAAGGATCAGGTAGAAAATTTAATTTAACAGTTGAAGTGTTTTAATTAATTTTATTTTCAAGGTTTGGGGTGTTCGGTTTAGTCCAGATAGCAGTAAAATTGTTTCCGTATCAGAAGATAAATACATGAATGTCTACAGTTGTCCAATTTGAAATTAATTAAATAAATATCTATTTTTTAATGATTTTACTGATGCTTATTGATTGGACATGTCGAATAACTTTAATACGTACTTCATTTTTATATGTGATGCGAGAATATCAAATAAATAAATGAAATGAGAATTTGCTCACAAAGTACAATGAAATAATTTATTATATCAGGTTCATCTAAATTGTGAAAAAAAGCAAACAGGCTGATTTCTAGTAAATATGTAACTAATACTTTGAGGAAACCATTGCAAAATGTCAGTGTTAAAAGCGAGTGTGTTATGAGAAATAGAAAAAGCAACCTTACATATTTACTGGTAAAAGATACGTCTTTTGCTGACCTCTTTGGTTATAAATTTGTCAAATTATTTTAAAAAGCAATAATATTAATTATTATATTTCAGGCGTTACATTTACACATAGGAAAAGTCAAAACTTTTAATTTATAAATTGACAAGAAGTTTGAATACACGAAATAAATAAGTACGGTATTGAAGTAATCGGAGGCCTCGCTTAGATATAATTAAGTACAATAATATTACAGATAAAACGTTGAAATAAAGGTTGAATTAAAATGATCAGATATGTCTGTTAGGCAGTCACTTAACGATTAATAAGCCTTCTTTAAAAAATTATGACTACGTTTACGATATTTTTAAATTGATAAGCAATTTATTTTCATTTAATTTTTACATATTGTCAGCTTAATGTGTAAACTGCGTAAATTAATTTAGGTGCAAAACTCAATGATAATACTATACAGTTTACAAGTTTTTATAATTTTATTTTAATTTCTTACATAATTTGCAACAAATATAAAAATCCTTAATATATAACGATAAGGATAAATGATTTTTAGCTCACTAAGAATAAAAGTGGATTTTCAACTAATGTTAGATTGTACCTGGTAGTTTTTTAAAATTTTATTTTAATTTCTTACATAATTAGATACAAATTATTTTTAACAATTATAATTTTTTTTTCATATATATCGATTTTGGAAAATAAGGTACATACGTAAATGAGATAAATATGATACAATGAGATACAATTTGATTTTGACTACTCATTAATTCTTAAGCTTCATATAATAATCAATATTTAACAAATTAAATCAATTTGTAATGTAACAAAGTAATTCTCACTACCAAGGCATCTTTACGGCATATGATATACCGTACCTTGCAACATGCTAGCCTCATCCATTATATTTAACATTCAATTTTTTGATTTTACTGGCAACATTTTCTGGTTACTTTTAATTTTTAATTAACATATCGGGTGAAAACCAAAACAGGTACGCTCTCATATCTTTTTTATTTATGAATATTTTTAATGAAATTGATTATGGGTTAAAATACATTACGGTAAGACCCTACTTTACTGCTGAAATTTTCTAAATTATCATTTCTAGTTTAACAGGAAATAACATCAATTTTGTCTTTTTAAACGGAACAACCAGTAAATTTTTCTATTTTGGATTTGCTAGTAAATTTTACATATAAATAAAAATTTTCAAAAGTTTTGGTAACATAGCCAACCTCATTTAAAGAAGAATGTATATGAACTTTTAAAATTTTTACTTTTCCTTCCTAAAGGGAAAGTAAAGGTATCACTCAAAATTTCAAAATTGAAATTTTTGCGGAAATATTCACTTTGAGGTCCCCCAAGTTTTTAGAAAAATGTTTGTATGTATGTATGTATGAATATGGGCGGACCGACCCACAGGGCTTACGGGCATCAGCCGATGGGCCGATGCTTTATAATTTTTGCTCATTATCCAATAAATGCTCAATAAGTCCCATGCTCCCAGACCGAATCTTTCTAATCGCCCGGGCTAGTTCGATCCGCCCTTGTATGAGTGTATGTGTGTAATTGTGTCACGCATAACTTAAAAACGTTTAGAAGCTAGAGGCGTGCAATCTTCAAAATACCTTGCAAATCAGCTTTAGTTGTGCCCCACGGAAGATGGTTAATTTTCTTCGAAGAATTGGAATTAAATTAATATTTAATGTAAAACAGGACAATAAACCCATTATTTAGGATTAATTTGAATTAAGGAATGCAATAGATTCAATACAAGTTTGATATATATTTTAAAATATATGTTAAAATTCTGCAAATATTAGTTGAATATCTTGATGACATAATTATGTTGTCAACAGTTTGTTTACATTAATATTTGATATATTAATTAAGGTTAACAAATCCCCATGTTTTTGAAGTATAATTGTCATACTCAATAATTGCTAACTTGATTATTTTTTATTAAAAATGGCAAATTATACGCTTTGCATAAATTATGCGAGTGAAGGAAAGTTTTAGTACGCTTTGTGTCCTTTAGTTTTTATAACAACAATACCTAAATACAATGGGATCTTGAAAAACATATTACTTTACTACATTATTCAAAATTAGCTGATTTGCGCTCTTTAATAAATGACGTAATCATTATTTAGTTAGTAACTTACTTTTTTCAAATGCAACCTTTTTCATACCATGGTATCACGTAAAAGTAGATTTTTTTGCTATTTATCGACACCACAAATACATGCTTTGAACAAGTTTTTAAAAAGTTATAATTTTTTTGTGACATGAAAAAATGTTTATAAAAATTAGGTTATGTCATCAAAACCGCCAAAAATTGGAATTTATATCTAATATAACAAATTTGCAAATATATGCCGCGTGTTACATTTGAATTGAAAAATTAGACTAAAATATTGCTCTAAAACTTATTTTTTTTAATAGTACTATTTACGCTATTAATAAGAATTTTTTTTTCTCATTCTTGAATATACATCTCGATGATTGTACTATTTATTTCAAAACGTCTTAGAAATATGGAAGTTATTTCGGCCGCACCCGGTATTTACTAGCCTCCGCAGATTAGGTGATAACTTCAGCGACAATAAACTGAGTGTGCATAGGCAACCAGGTATACTACCCTGTGTGATTCATCTTTCATTCAACTTCATAGCAATTACATATTTTCTGAATAATTCCACACAAAAATATATCAAACAAAAACATTATTCATAAATTATCAGTGACAAATTAACACTAGAGCCACATAAGCTCTCAATAAACCAATTAAGTAATCGTAATTCAATAACCTGATATTAATTACAATAAGTAAATTTGTATACCAAAAATACATAATGGCATATCCAAATAATGAAAATGATATGTACTGGTCCCACCAACATGCAGAAGGCCAGGGCTACTTCAACAATGACATTGACTATGGAAATCTGCAATCCTCCCAGCTGGGTTAGTACACAATTACTTAACAATACACAATCCTATCAAATATAATTTCTAGATTTCCAAACGTTTACTCAAGACACAACTAGTCCCTTTTACACCCAATCTGCACAAAATAAATCTTATATGGATGGCTACAACAAATCACCAAGTTATCCTGAAATGCTTACACCTAATTTTCAAGATATGACTAATCAATCGGGTGAATACGATGAACCACCATTACTTGAAGAACTCGAAATTTATCCAGATCGAATTTGGGAGAAAACATTGGCCGTTTTAAATCCATTTAGAAGTCACAGTTTGGCCGACGATGCTGATTTTTTATCGAAAGAATCCGATCTTGCCGGACCATTTGCTTATTGTGTTTTATTAGCTTTTGGTTTGTTTTTATCGGGTAGTAAAGTTGACGTGGGGTATATTTATGGTGTTTCTGCTATTTGTTCGATTATGATGTTTATGCTGTTAACACTAATGACACCCAAGGAAAATATTTTTACAATTGCTAATGTTACCAGTATTTTGGGATATTGTTTGTTGCCATCGGTGGCTTTATCGATTATTAGAATATTTTTTTCATTGCATGGATTTATTGGGTATGTTGTAGCAGTCGTGGCGGTGATTTGGTCCAGCCTTTCATCGTCAAGATTGTATGTTGCTATGTCTGGAGATCAAGACCAAAGACCATTAATTGCGTATCCATGTGGTTTAGTATACGGTGTATTTGCTTTATTAATTTTATTTTAACTATATTTCTCTCTATTATATTTATTTAAGATCTTAATTTATGCCAAATAAAAATATATTATCTACGATTACTGTTAATTCTACTTTTGTTACTTTTTACCAGGGCTTTGAACTGTTATATTTTTTGTTTTGGTTTTTGTTAGGGTTCAATTGAAAATAATAATGTCGATTCGGTTTTCGCTTCAGGCAAAATAACGGTTTTTTCGGTTTTTGGTTCAGTTCCGAGTAATTCATCTTTTTTACATATGTAAAAGAACTTGGGCGGAACCAAAATAAACCGTTATTTTTTTTCGATTCGGTTCCGGTTTCATGCAAAATAACGGTTTTTCCGGTTATCTGTTTTCGGTTCAGTTCCGGTTGGAAGCCTTGATTCTTACTGATAATGAAATTTTAAAATTAATTTTATTCAATAATTTGATGCGTCATAAATGACAGCAAGTGCCATCTGTTGATATCTTGTATAACTCTATAGTTTGACATATTGCTAATAGATGGCAACAACATTATATACGAGTACTTTTCATTATGTTTATAAATAATTTTATATGAGGACATTTTAACATTCATACGGATTATTACAGTTGCAATGCAGTTACATGGTAGTGTAAAATGTTTGATTTATGTAAACAGACGAAAGCGTTTACATTCAGATTAGTGCAGTTGTATTGGAGTGCAGAAACCAACGTCCAAATTTTCTACACTACACTATAACGCACCGATGCAACAGCCAACCAAATATGACCGATACGACAACGTTATGTTGGTATTTGGTAATTCAGAAATAATCGTTTTGTCAATATACTTTATAAATGTAGAAGGAAATTTTGTTATCCATTAAAACTGGGTAGTGAATTTGACTGAAATCGGTAATAAGTTTTTCTGAAATTTTATCAGTGCGTCCAAGGAAGTACTGTACATAATATCAAATTAATTTGATTTATTTAATTAATTAAATTTGACACGATTTTTAG